>PVJX010007468.1:0-70729 GCA_004027295.1 Dolichotis patagonum
CTCCCCCTCCCCCCTGCCTAGCAAGTGGGAGCCAGTGAACTACACATCTTGTGAAAAGATTGGCTATGTTATTTAGTATGAGCTCCCCATATGCAAAGATATGGACAACCATTTGGAAGAAAACAAGAGACAACATGACAGATAGTGAAGATCTCGGGTTGTCTAGCTTTGAAATTTATGCTTTCTTATGTCCTGTTCTGTTTTGTTTTGTTGTGTTTAATTTTACCCCCCTGAAAATAAAATTAAAAAAGAAAGAAAAAGAAAGAAAGAAAGTGGTGACGGCCATGCTCTGTCTCATTCTACCACTTGCAGGGCTGGGGCATGTGCTCAGATGGAGGCTCGCATAAATATTTAGAAATTATAAATTATAAATTGGGCTAAAAGCTCTTAATTAAATGTTTTATTTTCCTCCTAAACTATCCATTGGCTCAGGTTGTCAGAGCTCAGGAGAGAGAGCAATCACTCTGGAGATGAGTCAGCTCCGTTCTGGCAGCGTGCCTCTGCTCCTATGAGGGAACTAACCCTTTTGAAGTGGACGTGTCACTTCCTCAGGCTTCCTGCAGAAAGGCCAGGATGTGGATAAAGTAGTTGGTGACCTAGACATTCAGGCTATGATGTTAGACAGCAGGGGACCCTGAAAGAACCTGAAGATCCTTTTGAGGCTGGATGTCACCTCCAGTTCTAATTCTCTGGTCCAAGCCATCAGCTTCCTCACCTCTGACCCTTCTGAGTGTCTGAAACTTTCAGATTTTAATTATTTATAAGGAAAAACAACACAAACACATATACATACCTGTATTTCCATTCCTTCCTGATTGGAGAGAGAGAAGCAAAGGTAGGAAGTCTTCCATTTGTCCCAGGCCACACGAGCTCATATTTTTCACCCCTAACATAAAAAAGAGCCTTATATCAAGAGTTCTTGAAATTTCTTTCCATCTGTACTTGTTTAGAATTTCCTCCTTCCTCTTGAACACTTGATAGATAACTCTGGGACCTTCCTATGAATATGCTGTGATCTTAACCACAGTAGCTTTGCTCTGAGGAGCTGTGCTGTGCTGTGGGGCACCAGTCCCCTTTGCCTTTCCCAGCAGGCCTGTAACCCAGCTGCTTGGGATTACCTGTTTCTCTACATGCCAGCTGTACCGCCTGGGATATGTTATTTAACTTCTCTGTGTTATGGCTTATCCCTTGCAGTAGCTTTTCTCTGAAATATTGTGATTAATTCCTTCCTCCCCTGCCTCTACCCCATTAAGAGGTATTGCCCTTTTGCTTCCTAGAATCTGGGCTAAGCTTGGACTACTTTGATGCCAGCCCAGTCAAGCCTTTAGAGGACTCTGGCCTCACTGCCATTTGGTTGTTACCATGCTGGGGGCCCTGTCCAGGTGATCCTGGTCAAACCCCAGAACCATGAGAAATCATCTAAATTATTGTTTTGAGTCATTAAGTCTTACGACACAGTGAAAGAAAACAGCAAATTATGACAATGACCGTGACGTCTCTCTTGTAGGGTTGATACGTGGATTAAAAGAGTTTGTATTTGTTGGACCTAGCTTAGCACAGTGACCAGTAATTGCAATATGGAATATATGAAATGAAGAAAAGAATGGCCTATAGTCTCAAGCCAGTAAACATACATTTTGAGGAAAGGCCCTGGTCCTGGGTCTTCCAAAATATGCCCTAGTCAATGAGGAATCCATTGGTGCAGGTGAAACTGTCCCGGAGACTAAAAGGCTCAGGGATAGTCCTATCTCTCTGAGGCCAGCAAACCCCAAAACTTCTCTGTGTCTCAGTGTCTGCAGTTTCCAATGACGACAACAATCATTGCCACCATGGCAGGACCATGGGCATGTGGTGGGGACAAATAGGAAAATAATTGTGAAGAGCTTTGAAGATCACAGATTCTTTCTCCTTATCTTAGGTGGAGATCAAACCCAGGGCCCTGCCTATGTGAGGCAGTGATCTACCACTGAGCTACACCAAGCCCTGGATCACAGATTCATTAGTCTTATTGAGACACCCATTCCTACCTCTCCATTTGTGTCAGTCTAGCAGGCACAAGGTTCTATATGTCTTTGAATTAAACCCAACCTCAACAGACCTTGTCACTATCAGTTCCTCATCAGTATCTTATCTTTTGTTCCATGCCTTGGGGTTCTTGGATCTTGGGTTCCACATGTAGGCCCCTTCTTTGTCTTTCTTCTGCCCTTTCTATGGTAGCTGTGCTTCTTCAAACAGTTCTTTGCTGACCCCATCGTCATCCCTCCACCTGCACCACCTCATGAAAACGGCCTTGTCAAGATCATCACGGAAGTCACCCGAGCAGGCTCGTGCCAGCTCTCATGAGCTAGCTGGATTCATCTCTTCTCATCTCCAAGTTCACTGTTATATACTGGTGGCTCAAAATTGTCCGTGGTGGGAGAATTTACATGACAGAAATTGGCACATACTGTAAATGGGGATTTCTTCCTCTCCTAAGAGCTGGGTGTTAAATACTTACCATCACACTACTGCCAGTGACCTTCTGGTTGCTGAGTTTAAAGGGCATTTTCTCGACTTTCCTTCTATGGCTTCAGCTTTACTTCATGCAAGGCTCATTCCTTCTGAGTGGTTCTCTATCTCTGGATTCCTAGGTGCCACTGCCCCACTTTTCTTCCTACTTCTCTGTCTTCTCTCTTCAGTCTCCTGTACAGGCAATTAACTCATCTGTCAAATATTTGTGTTCTCTGGGATTCCCACCTCTTCCTCACCTATGTTTCACGGGGACATCTTGCATTTCTATTGTTTCAATAATTATAGAACCGAAAGATGACCTTCTATCCCTCCCTAGCCTTCACATCCCATATCCAATCCAACATCAAGTCCTGAATGTCCCTCAAACCCTCTCCCTGGTTTCCATCTTCACTGTCACCATATAATCCATGCCACTATTGTTTCCAGCCTGGATCACTGTGACAGCTGGTCAGTTCTAAGTGCTCCGCAGTTCTCCAAGGCCTTCTCTACATTTCAATCACAGTGACTACATTTTTAATAATACAAAGCTGATTAAAACACCTCTTCTTGTCCCAGCCTACTTGACACCTTTTTTTCTCTTCCTTTCCCTCTTCCCTTCTTTCCTTCTTTCCCTCCCTCCCTTTTTCTTTCTTTCTTCCTCTATCCCAGAACCTCATACATGTTAGGTAAGGCTGTATGATTTACCCCAGTCTGGGCAACTTACTTAGTGAGACTGACCAAAATAGAAAAGTAAAGAGCTAGGGATGAAAGGATTGATATTTCATAGTTTTTTTTTTTTTTTCTGGTGATTTAGGTCAAGGTAAGAAAAAGAGGATTCCAAGATGACTTCAAGTTGATCTTGAACAATCTTGGCTTCAGTGGCTTTCTATTGCTGTTAACATAAGACCCAAACCCTTTGTGTGACCTGGAAGGTCCTGCACATTATGGCTTTTAACCTCCACTGTGACCTAAAATCTATTTCCCTGCATTCTGGTCACCACTGGCCTCCGATGTATTGTTTCCCCTAGAGGCCAACCCTGGTGTGCGCCATTCCATCTACCTAGAAACCCTTTCCTCTTCCAATTCTTATTCATCTCTCAGATCTAAGCTCACAAATATCTTTTACAAGGATGACTTTCTTTGAGCTTCCACTGTCATATTCCCTTTTACATGTCCTCACTGCACCATGTGACTCTTCTTCATAGCACTTATGGTGGTTGCAGTTACTCAGCTTTTTGTGTTCCTCACTAGCTAACAGCTCCATAGACTGCTCATTTTGCCCTCTTGTATTCCCAGGACATAACAAATATGTTTTGTGTGGATGCAATATACTTTCCAATCCATTTCTTGAGTCAGTACCCTCTTCTGAAATTCAGCCCATGTATCTAGTCTGCTGGTAACATCCTTCCAGTTGCTAGGGCTTAATTTGGAGTCATCCCGGACTCCTCTTTTTGTCAGTTTCTGGTACATAAGTCACTCTCCAAAGTATCAAGTATCAAGGGTCTTGCTAAGGAACTGACTTGCCCAGGCTGGACTCTTAACCTGTAATCTTTCTGTCCTCAGTCTCCCAGAGTGCTGGGATTACAGGTGTGTGCCACCATGTATGACTCTACTTTCAAAATACATCCAATATCTTAGCCAGACATTGTGGCTTTTCTAATGGAAGACACAACCCAACCTAGGAAGTTATCTTGCTACTATCTACACTGTGAACTGGATTTCTTTAAAATTAAACTGCAAAGAGAAAAACAATAGAGAGATAAAGGGGGAATCTATAGATTAAAAGACAGGTATAATAGCGAGGGGAAGTGGGCCAGGGTATAGTTAAAACAGGATTACATGGCTGTAATCCTAGCACTCTGAGGGGCGGAGCCCTACCTGGGCAGTTTAGCCCTGGGTTCAATCCCCCATAATGAAAAAAAAAAAAAAATCGGGCACATATTGTTGAATGTTGAAGTGGATGATGGGTACACTGGGATACATATGAAATTTTCCATGTTAAACAATCTAAAATTATGTATCCAAAATGTGACCTGTCCTATGCCCACTACTTCCACCTTTATTCTAGCCGTTGCCCCCTGGCATCTGTCTAATCTGCCTCTACCTCTGCTCTGCCTGTGGTCTCTGTGCAGCAGTAACAGTGATCTCACCCACACTACACCCCTTCATTCTCTGCCCAAGCCCTCCAGGGCCCTCACCTTGCTTGGACCTTTTGGCACCTATGACCTTATCTCCTACCACTCAGCCTCTCATCAGCTCCCCCAGTGCCACTGTGCCATCAGAATTTCAAACTCCCTGACAAGGCTCTGATGCTGTGTCTCCCTGACTGCTTCTCAAGTCCACCAACCCAAACTCAAAACTTTCAGGACAGTCCACATCCACCTGGGGCTCTTTTACTCACTTCAACCTGACCCTCAGCACTCTGGTGAAAGGCAGCCTCAGTCCGGCTTCTCTGCTCGGATTCTGGGCCTCTAGGAGCTCAGGGCTGTTTCATAAATCTGCTTCTCATCAATCTCTTTCACTTGAACTCAAGATTGCCTCACATCTCCATGGCACTAGTCTTGCTGAACACTTAAGCATATATTATATAAACTAGCAGTTTTATATCTAAAATCTGTATGACAAATTTTCTCGTAACAAAATATTTACTCCTTACTCAGAAATCATAAAATTTTAAAGAATACTTTGATTTTCCACAAAAGTATTCTAAATGAATGAAACTGGTGTCTAAACATGTTATTAATAAGATAAATATAACCACATCTGTTACCAGTTCTTCCATCAGTTAGCTAAATTTAAAGTGAATACTCTTAAAAATTGAATATTGACATGTTTGCCTGCTCACTGACATCTTGCTTGAAGAACTGGGGAGGAACCAAAGGGGACTACTTTCTCCAAAAGGGAAACTGATTGGTGGCCAGGATTTGGAGAGGGTAAATGTAAAGAGTTAATTGATGGAGACAGAGTAGAACCAAATCAACAAATAGGTGATAAGCAATAGAAAAGACCTGAACTAATTAAAACATAGTGTCAAACAGTATTACCTTGCATGATTTATTTTTATGCTTTAAATTCAGGTACTTTCTTAGTTATTACAAGTTCTTTAAGTATTAACTCCATTGCTTTCATAGATAATAATGAAGTTAGTTTTAGCATCTAACAATATTTGGTGACTCTGGTTTAGACAGTCCTTAAAATACACAATTGATTCTTTTCCAGCTATCACTAAGCCTGGAAATCTGAATTATTTTCTCTGTACTGGTAATGAACTATTCTGCTCGAGCCACTAACATCCTTTTTCACACTATCCTTGGTGGCTAACTGCATATATTTGTAGGATGATTAGCTAAGAGTAGGATAGTTTGTGATAACAGAACAGATTTTTTCCACCATTTGGAAAATTATTAGCTTGTAATTGCATTAAAATTTTACTACATATTCTTTAAAAAAATAGTATAAAAACTCTTTAAAACTGATTTCATAGGGCAACATTCACAGATATAAGAGAAGCCCCCAGACAGAAGCTGAGCCTAACACTGCCTCCTTTTAGCCCTTTACCAGCAGTCACTATAACAACTATCATCCTAAAGCTGCATTACTTTGTCCTGTCTCTTCCCTCCGCTCTTCCTTTAGTTTAACTCCATTCTCTAAGGTGCTGAGAAGGAACAAACGCACAGGCAATGGTAGGTCAGGCAGACCTATGTTGGAATTCTGGCTCTGTGGCTGTGAGAACTTCTCAAAGTCACTGTATGATGTCGATACTGATGTCTACTTCAGGAGTGCTACTCAACAGATGCGACTTGTTTCCTGTAGGAGAGCAGAGTATAAAACACTTAACTAGCAGAAGACTTCAGTCTCTTTTACTCCACTTTCTTTCTCAATGTCATAATCCATTTGAGTCCTAAGCATGTAAGTAGGTACTGTGAAACGTAAACAAGGAAACAAATATACTGAATGAATAATATGTGTGACGAAGCTGTGACTCACACAGAAGAAAAAGCTGCACAAAAGAATATTAAAACATTTAAAAAGAGACTTAACATAGAAATAAGCTATTTTAATCAAGCAAAACCAAGTTTATATTCATTATTTCTAAAAATAAAATAAGACTTTTTTGACCCTTAACATCTGCATTTAATAATATCTTCTAACCAAAATACAGATGCTAAAACAGCAAGTTACAATATATCTTGTACAGCATACAGTATGTTCACTGTTTACACTTACTTTAGTTCTAGTTGGTCATTATGTACTCAATGCATACTTAAACATCACTCATAATAAAATTTTCACAATTAACAAAAAACGGGACAAGGTTGTCTTAAAACGGCTCTGCTATAAATTGTATAGAATATACAGAATTACAAAGTCAAGTATTTTTTATCAAAATATACACCCCTCCCTGAAACTAACACAAGCTATCAACATTTTAAATGAATAATACAATTATAGAAAATATTTGCAAAATTACTTTTTCATGTATAAATATTCTGCCATATTTACTTTGGTCTAGAATTATCAGCATACAAGTCCACTTTAAAAATATCCACATGTAAGGGCTGGGAGACATCACTACACATAATAATTTTATATTTGTAGTTAAATCAAAGTAACTAAAATAGGTAATTGATTGATTAACAATGCTAACAGAAAACAGATAAATGGATCACAAGATTGCTTATCAATATTCTAATTACCAATTGAAAGGTGATTTTCATAAGCCCTTTGTGACTATCTCCTTAACAAAACCCAAAAAGATGGTGCAGGTGTATGTATATACAACATATAAAATAAAGTTGAATTTGCTTGTGTTTTCCCATTTTTCTCTACCCTATAATACTGTATGGAAGTGAATGTTGATAAACAAAAGATAAAGGCAGATATAATATTGGGGTTACTTAACAGCAAAGTACTATGGTATAAGAAGGTCAACTTGAATCGTGTCCTTTTCTGGGTGTGTAAATGTTTTCTGGCCCACCCAAAACCACACTGAGTTTTCTTCACGGAGACATCATAGCACACGGTGCGAGAATCTGGAGTCCTTGGTGCCACTTCTTCATCACGATAACCTTCCAACCTTGGATGACCTCTTGCTTCCATCTATCAGATCCATGAACATTCATCGCTGCTGGTCAGACTTGAGCCGAGTTAGGAATTCTGCTCATAGCGGTGACCAAAGAATAGGAATGTATTCTTTCTGCCTCCTATTCTGGCAGTTTTAAAAGAATCACGAGTTCCAGCTTTCCAGGAACCTAGTCCACAGGACAGAATATCTCATAGGGCAATTGGATTTTTGAGCGCAATGTTGATATTTTGGGTCAGTTAAAAGAACACTAAGAAACTTAAGTCTTTTGTAAGGGGACTAGATGTCTGCAAATATGAAGACAAAGCACTTGGCTTTGTGTATATGTTTCTGAGCAATGTAAGTAAAGGACAGTACCTTGCCACTCCATAGTCTACCTCCCTAAACCCCAAAATCAAAGCTACTGCTTGAAGCAAGGAAGGTCATCACTTGCTCTTGCCCACTCAAGTCAGTTGTGTGTGTTTCTGTTGTCCTTTTGTTTTATACCAGTATGCACCTGTGAGCTGCATAATCTCCAAGAAGGCTAGTAACTTGAGCGATCAGGCTTTCTTTCACTTTCAAGTGCCTGGAAATTTACCACCAATTGTGCCTTGAGATAAATCTCCCAGCCATTCCTTCAGTGGAGTGGGATTTGCCAGGTTTATTTGAACCCTTAAATCTGTCTAAACCTCCATATCAATGGCCTTGAGATGGCTGGAAGACTGCGGAGTTTTAGAAGAATCTGACCCTTCTTCGTTGCAAAGTATTATACGGCATAGGTAAATTCTGGGAAGCTTTTGTTCACAGATAAGGCGTGACCCATGTTTTCTGTGACTGGAGACCAGTTCTAAGAACAGCTTGCCATATTTCAAGAGAACAGCACAGCATTCCATCTAAAAGCATACACATGCTCTTAAATCACATTCAAAATGCTTTCTACTGATTTTTACACCAGTTTTCATTATTTGCAGATCTATTGCTTATAATTCTCTATAGGGGATAGGAACAGTTAAAAGTTATAGTGATTTATATACGTATTTTACAAGGTTTATGTTGCAGAAAAGTAGTTCTAGATAATCTATGAATGTCCTACTTTAGGGTTACTCATTACACACATATTTTCAGTTACACTGTTAAGTATTTCATATGTGTCCATTAATTTAAACACATCTTAATAGTACAGAAGCCAGATGGAAATAAATACTGTCATAGCTCATTTACCATTTCACACATTTCAAAGACGCCATCTTCATGTCTGACCTTTATTTTCTCCAGTGACTAAAGACAGTTCAGCAGCCAACTATCAGCATTTACTAGAAAGTTTTAAATTAGGCTAAAATTAAACTCCTCTTTTGCACTGGTAGAAATACCACAGCTAAGAACTTTCACAAGATATTCACAAGATATCTGGGATGTTGGAGGATTCAGCTATATTGTTTTTGTGTACTTTGCATGAAGTTAGTGCTAAAACCCAAAGTAGGTATTAGGATCCTTTTTCTGGAGTTTTCACACTAGAAATTTCTTTTAAACATTTCACTCCTTCATGACTGTTAAGTGAATAAAACAGAACCTGAAAAAACACAAAAAGAAAAAACACCAACTTATCTTTTGAAGATTTTTTTTCCTAACTACTGCCAATGATGCTTTCAACAATGGTTTGTACATTATCCTTTTGGTCATTGTCTTCTGAATCAACAAAATGTTGACTTTCCGGAGGATCAGAGTTTTCGTGGCACACGTCACTGGTCTTCTCCTGCTGACTTGGGTTTTTGAATAAGTGTTTCTTTTGGTGCATTCCAAGGGCAGCAGCTGTTTTGCAAATTTTGGGGCACTGGAAGCAAGCGAAGCCTTTCCCATTATGCTCCCGAATATGCCTCTGCTCATGATTTCTTTTTGTGGACAGATACAAAAAACTCTGAAAACAGAACTGACAGTGGTAACGCTTCTCGCCAGTGTGGATTCGTTCATGGATTTTGAGGGTCTCGTTCAACGTGAATGCCTTGTTGCAATACTGGCAGATGAACTCCTTCACGCCCAGGTGGATGCGTTCATGTTTCTGTAAATTTCCTTGCACTGAAAAGCACCGCCCGCAGGTCTTGCACTGGTACGGCTTCTCTCCAGTGTGACACCTCATGTGCATTTTGAGTGTGGAAGGGCTCTGGAACTGTTTGGCACAGAGCTCACACACATAAGGTTTGGAAGTGAGATGCCGGTGGGGCCTGCCCAGGTTTCCAGCTCCTGACACTTTGTCTCCATCACAGAGTTCACACTGCAGCTTAGGCATCTCTTTATTTTCTTCTTCCTCAAAGGCCTTGTCCGGAGGTGGCTTCCCCACAGCACAGTCCAGCTCTGCTGGGTATTTACATTTATTGCTTGGGCTCTTATTCCCATGTTCTTTCCTCCAGTTGCCTTTCCTCATTTTTCTCAACTGTCTGGATTTTTTTTTGGGCTTGTAGTTGTAGTAAGGGCGCCATGGCTTATCAGTGGAATCCTGATCACTTGCATCATCAAATACTTCACTCATCTCCACACACTCAGATTGGCAAAGATCAAGTGGGCTGTCTCTGTGGGTTTCTGGGTCACCCACCTGGGGCACTGTCTCTTCCTGTGTTTGATACTTAGGTCTTCTTCCTCTTTTGTAAAACAGTTTAGATCCCAGGATATGCCTTTTCACAATGGCTTCATTCCCAATTTTCACTGTTATTTGGCAAAGGGGTGCAACGTTGCTGTTTGTGGAGGTTCCAGGAAGAGCAGGTTTTGCAATGTAAGTTTCAATTTTACTGGTTTCTTCAGCTGTATTTGTGGCTTTGCTTAAGGACCCTTCAGGATCAGCAACATATTTTGATTCCTCTGCAACTTCTGCCTTGTTACATGGAACAGTTTTCTTTTTCTCCTTACTGCTTTTGGGTCTGCTTGTGAATCTGCCCACTTTATCTGTCTCGGGCTTGCTGTCATCTTTCAGGAACTGACTGACAGCTGGCTCTGAAGGGGCTCTGTGGCTGCTGCTGGCCATGGCAGCAACAGCATTGCTGTGCATTATCACTGATGAGAACTGGCTACTGTGCACAATGACTGAGGGTGCTGAGCCACTGTAGCTGATCACAGAGGCCGAGTTCTCACTGCCATTACTCAAGGATGACACAGGTCCATCTCCTGCCTGGAGGTCAGAGCTGACAGCATTTTCAGTGGAAGATACTGATACCTCGGTCGAATAAAAGTTACTGTCTACGTCAATCTTCATTGCGTCCTCTCGCCATTTGGCACCCTCTGCATTTTGCACACTGGCAGAAGTGGGTATGTCCTGACATGCAGATGCCTCTAATGGGATGGCTGGGCTGTTGGTCAAAGCATTGACACTATCTTGGAAATTCAGCGCAGATAATTCGTTACTGCACGGATTCTGAACAACGTAGGTACCAGGTGTAGACTCATTTATTTGCCTGTTTTCTCGCGCATTTTCATAGGAAGAATTTCGGTAGCTCTTATAAGGAGCTCTCTTGCATTTCATAGGCAGTAGCCGATAAAGTTTATATGGATAGACAGTAGGTTTTAAGCCTCCATTTGCTGTCTTTTTACTAATGGAAAGCCTATGATCTATGGCATGGAAAGACTTCTGATGGTTTTTTAGTATATAGTAGGTCATGAACGTTTCAAGACAGAAAATGCACTGATACCGCCTTTCACCTGTATGCCAAATTTCATGTCTTGTCCTGTACTCAGCCAATGCAAACACTTTGTTGCAGTAATGGCAAGGATACGTTCTTCTCCAGGAGTGGACATTTGCATGTCTCCGGAGGCTGGATAAAGTCACATAGCTGCGTTTGCACACAACGCAACTGTAGAGCATTTGCCCGTTAACAAATTTAACCATGTGGTCCGCATCTGGCAAAGTACTTCCAGTACTGGAAAATTCACCAATCCTATTTTCAGACAGTAAAGGTTCTGGGCCTGTGATGGAACTCCCATTCTGCCCAATGGTGGGATAATTTTCTAAAAAGCATTGGTTTCCTCCAGGAATGGGCATCTGGCTTGACCTCATACAGATCTGTTCATGCCGATCCAAGCGGTTTAGGGTGGTGAACTGTTTGTTGCAGTACTTGCACACTAACGGCTCCTGGGTTGGCTTGTGAAGCTGCATGTGGGCACTGAGCAGAGCACTACTGTCGAAGGATTTGGAACAACAGCTACAATTATAAACGAGAGGTGGGACCTCTGCTGCTGGTGGCCCAGGAATACTGGAAGATTGGTTTTCATCTTCCCTGGAAAAACGGACATCTCCCTCATTGTTGGGGGATTTTGAACGAGGGAGAACTGTAGCTGGCTGTGGACTTCTTTCCTGATTAGTCTCTGTGTTGGTTACTGGAGGGGGTGGTATGTTTTCTGTGGCTGAATCAGAATCCTGGGGGAGGGAATAGGTCTTTGGCTTCCGGCATGTTTTCGGTTTCGTGGCAAGAGTTTCCCCATTTTCTTTACCTGTTTTCCCGGGGGAACGGCTATCAGGTTCCCGGGCAGGCTGGCTTCTGTAGGCCTCGGTGATGGATGAAACAGCATACGAGTGCTCGGCAAGTGTGCGGACGGGC
The DNA here is from genome assembly GCA_004027295.1 of Dolichotis patagonum. NCBI lineage: Eukaryota > Metazoa > Chordata > Mammalia > Rodentia > Caviidae > Dolichotis > Dolichotis patagonum. The sequence continues at coordinate 12,133 of PVJX010007468.1, forward strand.
TCTGCCTCGTGGCAGATGTCAGTCCTCTCCAGGCAAAGGCTGGTTGTTCTCATGGAGTCAGAGACTTTTTTGAAACTTGCCCTCAAGTCCAGTGGAGAAAACATGTTGTTACTATTCTCTGTTTCAATGATGGAAAATGCATTTGTGATCCTGGGCCCATTAGTGATGGCTGGCTCTTCGTGTCTTTTTTCATTTTTTTCTTCTTTAACCACTCCCTTTTCAGTAATGCAGAATACATAGGGACCTGGAGAATTTGAGAAGTTACGGTCGGTGAGGTCTTCCAAAAACGATATTCCCAGCTTTTTCCCTGCAGCTGCAAGATCAGTGACTGTTTCCTGTCTCTTGACGACGACTGTGGAGCTGTAGATATAATTAAGTATTTCCGTAAACACTTCAGCTTTGAGATCATCCAGCTCCAGGACATGGCTGGAAATACAGATTGTATGGCTCCAGAAGATGTTTTTGAAATAAAGGCTGGAAGCGGCCAGCACATTGCTGTGGGCTTTAAATTTGGTGTCTTCCACAATGATAGTAACATCACATAAAATGCCTCGAATGCGCTGCTCGTTTAAGATGGAGAGCACAGTGTCACTGTGGAAGTCATCCTTGAGGTCCCTGGAAAGGGACATGACTGTCATCTGAAACAAGAGGAGAGAAATGATCAGAGGCCCCCTTCACAGTGGCCTATTTCTAGACTATGTGCAACTTCTGAGAAAAAAAATTGTTACAAAAATTCGGGATTTTAATTGTGCTGTCGTTTTAATTCCATTGTTGTTCCCAAGATTTGGAGTCAACATTAGAAGCTAAATCTTTTTCTTACCAGCCTATTCCTTATGCCATCCTAATAGCTGTAGTTGGAAATTCCAGAATGCTTTCCCCACTTAAAAAAAAAAAACTGTAACTATAAACACATGTCCAAGCTGGGAGGGTCGTAAATGTTAAAGGGCCTTGATGTCACTGAAGGGTGTTGCATTGAATCTTAGGGTTGGGCAATGTCATGGTCCTGCCACAAGCCTCTTAACTCTTTTCAAAGATAACACTGATGAACTGATCCAAATATAATCATGAAGCAAGAAAAAAAAAATTTTAGGACATTTTCCACCCTTAGTGGTCCCTGTATGTGAAGGTATTACCTGCTCAGAGAAACAGCAAGGATGGAAGAAGCCATTCTCCTCTGTGGCTAAAGTTGCTGTCTGTGTGACTGAGTCCGACCACCAGGGGCACCCTGCCTCTTTACTCTAGTGGTCTTGGTGGGGACCTGTCCCAGTCCTTTTCTGATTTTCCCTTTGCTACTGCCAAAGTACACTAGGGTCTTCAAAAAGGACTCTGTGAGGTCCTAAAGGCAAACAAGAAGGAGACAAAGCACAATACCAGCAAAGTATAATTCTAAGTCTACAATAATGTGTCTCATGACAGATTCCTAAATTAGAACACTTTAAAGGAACAGCGGTTCTTGCGCTGGTCCGAGGATCCCATCTTTGTTCTTCTCTGTATATGTTACTCTTGCATATCACATACATGCACACGCATGCACATAGTGATGGAAAATGTCAGTGTTCTTTATATCCTCTGAGCCTGGGATAAAACTAACATAGCTAAAACTCACTATTTTCACTTCCCACTAATAGATCATTCTTGCATTTAAAAACAAAGCATATCTCTCTGGGCTATTCTACAAGCACTGGCTCCAGAAAGCCATATAGCTTGAGGATTTGTTTTTAACTGCGTGTGGCAATGACCTTCTAGCGCTGGAGAGTAGCAGTTAGCTCATGGCACTCACTCAGTTGGAAAAACCACATGGCCACACAAAGACTTCTCTTTACCTTTTTGTAAAGCTGCCAATATAATCTGGGACAATTATGATATTTAACATTCTTTACGTAATCATCCATTTGATAAATGCTTGTATCAAATTCACCAAGAGGAAAAAGTACCTTTCTATTAACAAAATCTTCAATTCAGGTAACAAGAACCATATAATTACCATATTTCTCTTTTAATTCTTGAGACAAAAATGCTTAGCACTAACTTTTGTCGAGTTGCAGCCATTCTTAGCATAGGTTTCTCATGCGACTATTATCTTACTTTATTTGATGTGAGTTCTACTCTTGTTTATCCTGTCTTTAACTGCAATTTTCCACGAATCTTTCTTAGACATGTGGGACACTATTTCTATAAATAAAAATGGATTCAGTTAAGTGTGATCTTTATGGCTCCCCTCACAACCCAGTCCTTCAGTGGTATCCATGTCCATAACAACCTTTGCTGCTGTGTCTTTTGTTTTCCCTGAGGTCTCTGCTCTGGGGCCCTATAGGAGTTATTTTGTCATTGCTTCACATATTCTTACATTGTTTGGCTTCTCCAAAGTTCGTATTTTATTTCAATTCTTTATCCAATGTGACTGTATCATATCTGACAAAACACATGCTAAATGGTTCAAAATGGTGGTTTTTATCTTGGTTTAGGTCTGTATGGATGCCATCTATTTTGTCTTTCTAATTCTACTAAAATTACTGCTTCTTCCAAAATATTCTTCAGTGCTGTGAGTCTCTCAGTTGGCTCTATGCTCATTTGGGGATAACACAGTTATCCCCAATATCCTGGGGAGACTGGTGCCAGCACCCCCTGTGGATACCACAATGCATGGATGCTGAAGTCCTCTATAAAAAGAGTAGTATTTACACATAACCTGTGCATGTATTCTTGTATGTTTTAAATCATCTCCAGACTATACCTAATATAATGTAAATGCCATAAAGACAGTTACAGTATATTGTCTAGGGAATGACAAGAAAAAGATGTCTATGTTCCTTATGAATATATCTGTTTCCAAGCATTTTAAAGCACTAGTTAGTTAGACCCATGGATGCACAACCTGCAGATACTGAAGGACTGCTGTACAGTATCTCACATATGGTTAAAAACACTGTCACGTGTCCTGGCTCATACTGGTTATAGACAAAGCCCCTCATACTTCTGCGGACCCTCTCATCTTCTCTCACGTTGTTCAGCTAGAGGTTAGCAAAAGGCCAAATGCTAACACTTAACAAAATCACGGGCCGGGGATTTAGCTCAGTGGCTTAAGCGCCTGCCTGGCAAGCGCGAGGTCGTGAGTTCGATCCCCGGTACCAAAAAAATAAATAAATAAATAAAATCACTGTCATTCTTAAGAGACAGAATTACATACATAACAATAAGCTAGATTTACATATATAATAAGAATATCACTATATGTCATTAAAATATTCTCACAACTTCAGAAAAGTACAGCACAACACCTTTTAGGGGAGTATCGCTATCGCTGTGTGGTAGAAGTTCTTGTGAAGTCATAGTTATTAAGTAGCACTTTAATTTCTTTTCTTGACACATATAAAAAAAAAACCTTCATTCTTCTATCAATTTTATCCAGCAGATACAGTATGTTAACATTGGACTGGTCAGGTGGGTACTGGGGATGGGAGAGGGGCAAGGCATATCTTTTCCAAGGAGCTCACAGTTGAGGGGAAGAAAGACAACTGCCAACTAGTGATGGGAGATTGTGATGGAAGCTTTCTTAATACAACATGTCAGATGATTAAGTGACAAGGTATTTACAAAGGCTCTTGATTACTTGGCATCAATGAGTAAACAAAGGGGTTCAGGAAGGATGCCCTGAGCAGAAGAACTACAATGGGTAAAACCAACCTAAACTGATAGAACAGTAGAGCGCATTTAGAAGGCAGTGTGCTGACAGGCTGAGAGGGAGGAAAACTGGGCTCAGAAGACCTGCTACTGGGCTAGGGATTTAGCTCAGTGGCATATTTAGCTCAGTGAGTTCGATCCCTGGTACCGGGAAAAAAACTACTCGGTCATTCTAGTGGTTCAGGTCAGAAGTAACCTTCACCCAGACAGCGTAGAGCCTGGGGAAGAGTTCATGGCCTTGAATAACCCTGGCTGAGAAAGTGGGATGAGACGGTGATGGGTGATGGTTGCATCTGAACTCAAAATTTATTTTAATGTTTACAAAAAATATTTATTGAGGAACTGCTAGGAACACCCCCATGTAGGCAGCCTTCATCTTCTGGGACTTCTAGTTTTCGGTCCATACCATGATTATAGCATGGAGTATTATGCATTTGTTCCCGTATCTTTCCTATGAACTCCTTAAGTGCAAAGACAATCTTACTCATCTTTGTATTCTCTGCACAATACATCATTGATGACACTGATGCTGAGCAAAGAGGAACTTGCTCCTTAGACCTTGAGCAGTAATTGTTTAAATTGCATATTGTGCTTATAATACTCCCTGATTTAGAACATTAAAGATCAGACCTAAAGGAACTCAACTTTTACTCTACAGAGAGAGCAAAAATCCTAGGAAAATATAATTCTTATCCGTTTTTTCCCAGCACCTTATCTTGGCAGTTTGTTTTGTTTTTTTAAAACAGGGTCTCACTGTGAAGTTCAGGTGTTAAACTCACTATGTAGTCCAGGGTGGTCTTGAAGTCACAAGGATCCTCCTGCCTCAGGCTCCCCAGGCTGAGATCATAGACATGGGTCACCATGCCTGGCAACGTGACAGCTTTTAAAATGTATTCCCTTTGAATCTCCCTTTCCTAGGAAAGACCCTTTCCTAGGTTCATAAGTCAAAAGCTATTTTATAACAATACTAAGATATTGTTTGTTTTTAAAAAATTATGTTGATATGTGTAGCAGTGGTGCCAAAGCAAGGGTGGGTAAAACTTGAGGCATCATACCAATAACAGCCAATTGAGGAAGTAAAAATTATTCTTTATATGACACTTGACCCTTGAATGAAAAAAAAAAAATATATATATATAGCCACCTGTCACATTTTGGGGTAGTACCAAAGAATATTCACAATTAAATGAAAAACCTGGTTAGACATGTCTCCCCTTTCTCCCTATTTGTGTGAGGCTGGATTTTCTTTACATAGCTCAAGTAAAATATTATTACAATTGAAAATTTATTACAACTGAATGCAGGAGTAGACATGAAAATCCAGCTGTCTTTCTACTAAGCCAAATTCATATATATTTGTAAAACTATGAAACAATACCATTCTTTTCAGTATTTTTTTGCTTTGGAATATAGTTATGTTAATAAAATTTTATTTTATCATGCACTTGGATTTATTACAGTAATTTTAAATAAGTTAATAGCTTTTAACTTTTTTGTTAAGATTTTTTAATACGTTAAGTTTCTGTCCTGTTCTGAGACAGGGTCTTTCTATATAGTTCATGCTGAACTTGTGGTGATCCTCCTGCCTCAGCCTCCCAAGTACTGGGCTATATGCATGTGCCACTATACCTGGCTGAATATGGTAAATATTGCTAGAAAAAACTGATAAACAAAAAACCTCTGGGTCTTTAATGATCTGTGTAAGTACAAGCAGGTTCTGAGACTAAAAAGCTACAGAATTACTACATTACAGTAGCTACAGAACTACTATATTAACCAAGAAGAAAACATTTCTGCCTCTAAGAAAGGGCTGCTGTCTGAATTCTACTTGAACAATTTACTGCTGCTTGGACCCTTGCTCTCCACGCCTGAGTACTGGCTTGGCCACAGTAATCTACTCAAATAATTCTAATCATTCGCCTCTTAAAAATTAGCTCCTCCCCATTCCAGCTATGACTCTGCTTTTAGGCCTTGTTTCCGTCACCGTGGATCTGAATTTGAAACTAAAGGAAACAGTTCGAGTACTTCCAGAATAATTAAATCTGCTGCCGATCCAATCAGTTAAGGCAATTTTACTGAAATATATAGAAGTAAAAAACCCCCACAAAAACCAAAAAACTTACAATGATAATTCTCATATAAACTCTCATGAGTTAACAACAGACGTCTTAAACAAACCTCTTTATATCGTTAACCAATGTATCTGTTACAAGCCTTTATATATCTTTTACAGCCCTTTATATAAACCCTTTACAGGGCTTATTAATAAAATTCAGTGTATTTGCCTTACTAAATCTTTTAAGACATGGCAGGAGAGAGAAATAACTTTCCCAGTGTAGGTTAATGAGGACCGGAATTTACTTCAGGCCACTCTCCAGAGCAGGACTGAACCCCATTTTTCTAAATCTTCCGATCAGAGGACAAGGCCAACAGTCCTCTTGCCAGCATTTTGGCCACTCAATTCCTAAGATAATAAAAAATAAAACTGAATCGACAGAGCCACTTCCTCCTCTCTACTGCACGTTGTCTTCTATAAAAAGAAACTCAGAAGTAAACCCTAACTAAAAAAAGAACACACTGTATTAGGATACGTACTGACCTGGAATCCTGCAAAAGTCAAACTTGCAGTGCATACTGGGCCGGTGTGGGCCCGTATGGATGCGGGATCTATTGTGCAGGTCTGCTAGTCCCTGCGGGAAGGGTTCTGACAAAAGACATTTTGCTTCAGGGTGCGGGCTCCGCCATCCCACGCACATCTCCTGCACACAGTCATGCTAGGTATCTACGTCAGACCTCACGTGATGGGGTGTTAGAAACACACGCATCAGATCTCCAAAACAGATTACAAAACAGAAGCTCTTTATAGAGTTGGGCTGAGTCTAGGAAAAGGAAAATCCTCTTGATTTCATCTGTTAAATGTGGCCAAAAAGAGGAACAGAAGAGCTACCTTATCAGGCTTTAATGCACTTTACACTATCGGATTCAAGAAGGCATGGTGGGACAAGGGTGGCTTGTTTATTTAACTGACGTTTGGGTGACTCTAAGCTGCCATTAGGGGGTTGCTAGTGTGTACCCCAGAGGGAGGGAGGGAGGCTGAGAAAACCTCAGTCATTATCTTGAGAAGCTAAACAATCGGCTCCAGACTTGTAGTTGCGTGCAATAGGTTGGGAGAACAAGTACTGTCAGATTCATGAACGATGTAAAGGGCCTACTTAAACATTTTAGGTTGCTTGCTTGGAAAGATGAAAGGAGGAAAAAGGCCTTGGTTTCTTTCTTTCTTTTTGAAATGCAGCAGTGTTTCAGGGTAGCCTGAGTTACCTGAGCTTCACTTTGGGATCAAGGTTGTTGGGACACCTGCTGGCTTAGGAAACCTGGCCAACGCCACTAGAGAATCCGTCTCTGAAGGCCTCCAGTGCTCTGTCCTTGTTAGCTTTACCTACATGCAACAGTCCTGAATGTGTAAGGCACTTTAAACGTGATGAGGACCAAGGGAGGGTACCCATGGATAAGGTTCCTTTCCTCTGAAAACTATCATTGTAGGAGTGAGCTAACCATTAAGAGCTGGTTACAAATCAGGTGGGGTGAGGTATACCTGTAATCCAAGTACTCTGGGAGACAGAGGCAGGAGGATTGCAAGTTCTAGCCCAGTCTGGACAATTTAGTGATTTACTGAGATCCTGTGTCAGAATAAAATGTAAAAAGGACCAGGATACAGTTCAGTGTGAAGGCCCTGTGTTCAATCCCCAGTACTAAAAAAAAAAAAAGAAAAAAAAAAAAGGTGGTGGTGGGAGCTGGCTTCAAAGGCCAAATACATTTTGTTGTGAACCTAAGGGCCCCCTGGTTTAATGGAAGTGGCCCTGCTTTTCTAGGTGACTGCAATCTCCAGGGTGTGGAAGAACTGCTGTTCATTCTGGACTCTAAACAAGAATGACCCTCTAACTAGTGACTAGTGGCAAGGACAGGTCTTTTTTTTGGTACTGGGGATTGAACTCATGACCTCACACTTGCCAGGCAGGCACTTGTGCTACTGAGCTGTACCCGCCTTCCCTAAACGGGTCTTCTAACGTGGACGGAGCACCAGCTCCTGCTTGCTCTAGCTGGCGCGTCTCTTCTGGCCCTGAGGTCGGAGTGAACGGTGAACAGCACGGTAAGATCCTGTCCCTCTGCCCTCCTGCCTGCTCACTGCTCCATCTCCAGGCCACCGCACAGAGTAGTAGGCTCTCGGTAATGTTTTGTTGAATAAATAAGTGGAGTATCTATTTATATAAAATACAAATGGCTTACCCTGACTAAAACTCAACCTGTTCCTCTATCCTTCATGCCTAACCGCCCTCTTCCTGATCTACTTTTTGGCATTTCCACAGCATACATAATATTCCACTATACGGTGTACTTATTTATATAAATTGTCCATTTCCTTGCTATAATTTAAGTCCCACAAGTTTAGCAATCTGATTTTCTTCCTTGATGCATCAGCAGGAGCAAGGACATGATCTAATACATAGAAGGCCATCAGTAAATACTGGTTTGAAAATTTAATAATCTATATTATAAATAGACATATACTTGAAGTCATTACTATGCAAAGATAGTTGCCATAAATATTGCTGATTATAATTTTCATTTATCTAAACTCCCCAACCAATTTTAAATGAAATTATTTTACCTGATATATTTCAGGTTGGAAAGCACTTTGCACATTAATTCATTTCTTCGCCTCCACAATTCTAGGAAGTGAGCACGCAAAATGGAAATAGTACGATGTGCTCACACCATTAAATCAATTAAGGGAATCCATGCTCAAGATACGGAAGCTGATGTTATTATTATCATGCTACAGTGTGGATGTAGAAAGTGAGCCCAGAGAAGTGACCTGCTTACAGAGGACCATGTGATTTCTGCTGGCAGAACGCGTTCAGCCTGCTGTACGCTGTGGCTTCGTGCGCATGCGCATAGCAGTAACTAAGCCAGTGAAGGTGACTTGCTCTATACAGCACAAAAGGGCACAGCCGGGTCCAAACTATGGGTGTATCATACAAGACCACTCCTAAAGAAGCTTTACACTGGCATCTAAGAGTCACATGCTAGGAAATCACTGAAAGATACCAAAGAATGTACAAAAAGGCCCCTGAAGAAGGGACCAGAGGGCTGGAGTTAGGTGAGCAGATCCCTGACTGTGGTGGCAGGTGTGTTCCCAGGACAACCTAAGCACTGTTGAGCAAGTGGCCTTAGACCCGAACTCCTTTACAGCTTGCCAGGTAAACAGCGGCTGTATAGTAGGCATTTTCTGAGTGGCACCCGGCATGTAGTCAGTCAGAGTATCTGCCCCACAACCCAGAAAACATTCATACAGCCAGAATGTGATGCTCTGAAGTGAGTTTTCTTGTGCTTCTTACCCTCTCATTACAGGCCTGGGGGTGGGAGTGTTGACCCAGGGATTATGAAGCTCTGCTGGGAAGGTGCTGCTGGAGACCAGTAGGTGAGAGGTCTCAAAGGAGCACTAGGGGAAGTGACTCTCCAGGGCAGAGCCAGCTTCGGAGACCGGGAGGAGTCCCCTGGCCAATATGAGCCAGGTCATGGTTGGTGAGACTCATCAGAAACCTACATACAAATTCCACGATCCCTACGAGGTCTTATGAGGTTCCCTGGATCTGACTCCATTTCCAGCCGCCCTACCTCACGCAAGTCTTCTCTCTGCTCCCTGAATGTGCCGAGTCCTTCCCATATCAGGGCCTGCGCTGCAGTTGCTTCTGCAGTTTGGAGGCTCTTCCAGCCACGGGAGTAGGCTTCCCTGGTCTCCATCCAAAACCCACCCCCCCAAATCAGCTTTCCCTGCTACACAAAGGATACTTTTCTTTTTATTACTATGATCATAGTGAAACATTTGACAAATGTGTGCCTAACATAGAGTACAAATTCTGTGAGGACTGAAACTGCTTATCAGTGTCCCTAGCCTTTGGAGCTGTAACTATCCTGTAATAGGTGCTAACAAACCTTAATAAATGAATGCAAAAGCAAAAAACACCTCAACACTAAGCTTTATGGAGCCACTGCTTCTGTTACCAAGCTTTCAGGCCTGCTATTTTCCATCTACACTACTGGGAGAAAAGACCCTTGATGAGCATCAAAAAAAAAAAAAAAAAAACCTCAAGAAAAAAAAAAACTCAAGAAGGTGTTCTGATACGGAAAAGGGAAAACCAAAACATCACACACAAAACAAATCAACATTGCTGGCCTAGAGCTGAGTTACTTAAGAGAAACTCTGGCCATCCACTGTCCAGGAAGATACTACGGTCCAAACAAGTTCAAATACCAAAACACAGCTCCAATATACTGACAAACTGCTGACTATTGCTGTTTTGGCTCAAAGGAAGGAAAAGAGCAATCCTTCAAGTTCTGCTGATAGGTTTTGTTCAACATCCAGGGACTGCGACTTTGTTTTGGGTACTTGGACTGCACTGGCAACAAACATTTTAAATTAGTTTTTCTTTTTAATGCTAAAAATGTAAAATTGGCAGCACATGTGTGGAGAGTCAGGCCTTGATGTTGGGTGTTTGTGAAGGACTTAGTTTCCACGTGATCTCTACCTCCCTCGGGTGCCCCCTTAGCTTCTCACTCCTCCTAACCACTTGGAAATTCCTTCTGAGCATATTCACTCCCTCACTTAGCTTCCTCTCCGGAGAAGCTGATTTACAGACAGTGCTGGGCCTATGATCTGCTTGTAGACTGTGACACTATGGGTTCTCGTGTGTTCCAGTGCCCTGACATAGGATGCCCTACAAAAACATATAGAACCTCTTTTCTTCCATCAGACAACCAACAGCAAGATGCAAAAGGGATACTGTGGTAACCTGTGTTTACATGGTGGCTCTCAGCACAAGTTCTCAAGTCACACTAACAAGTGGAGCTACACACACACACACACACACACTATATATATATATATATATATATATATATATACACACACACACGCACACACACACACACACACACACACTATATATATATACACACACACATACATATATATATATATAATAAAAATTAAAAATAAAAATAAAGCTCTAAATCAGAGTTTGGGAGGTTCTGTCTGGGCAGCAAGTTTCTGCATCCTGCCTTAAGCTTTACCACTATGTATCCTGCTGAAAACTACAGACATGTGCAACGCAGTGAGGTGACTGATGACTAATAATTACATTCTAAAGAAAGGGGCTACTATGATCCCTGCATATGCTGGAGCCCTACCACGAGGACTTTCCAAGGGTGAACGTAGACACCCAACCCTCTCCACACGCATCAATGTCCTTGTTGCGACTTACTCATCTGGCAGTAGGAAGTTCATGCAAATGTGCCACGTATAGCTAACAAGCTGTTGGTGTGCCAGCACCCCTATACACACTACATATACATTATCCCCCAGACTCCCTGCAACAAGGTATTTGGAAATGATAAAACTGAGACTCAGAAAGGCTGTGGAGCTTGGTCCAGATCATTCAGGCAATGAGTGGCGGAGCTGGGATCCAAACCCAGACATTGTGGGTTCCCACACTCTGTTTCAAGACCAGGAGGACCAAGCACTAAAACTCTTTGCTTCTCCATGCCCTTCCTGTTGTACCTAGTGAAACACACATGTACTGGAAGCCAAACTGTCAAGGTGCATGAGGCATCACCTCAGACTACCCTCCAGCACGTGTCTGGCAGACGACAGCCTGGACTTGTGAAGGCTGCTAGGAGCAGAAGTCCAAGTTGTACCCAGCGTCAGCCTGGGAGCCACCCATGTGTGGCTTGGCCAGGTACATTCCCCAGCTATAGGCTTGCTCCCCGCCAGAAGGCTGTAATTTCTTTAATGTGCCCACAGATAAAGATACCCTAGGGTGGAAATTTAAGGGAAACTCAGTATTTTCCATGAAATACTAATTGCTTTTCTTTAAAAATGAAAACTATTTATTTATTCATTTAGTCACCCATTCATTTAATATTTTGAGACAGGGTCTTGCTATGCAGTTCAGGCTGGCCTCAAACTCTTGGCAGTCCTCCTGTCTCAGCCTTCCAAGTGCTGGGATTACAGGCATGTGCCACCATGCCTGGCAAAAATGTAAAGTTTAAATATGTTGCACTCAAATATTAATTCTTTTTATCTACTTTTGTTCTAAGACAGTACTTACGAATGCTTACCACCCACCATTTGAGTATAAATCAAGCTTTACCACAAAGGGGGCACAGAAAGGCAATGGTAGAGAGAATAAAACGTGAGAGGACAGAGAGATTCCTCAAAGCACTGTACTAGTCTGCTCACAAAATAGGGTTTTACTCAAGAATAATTTAGGGTAAGGTAGAGCATGCCCAATCTCAGACAGTGGCACTGAGCCTGTGCCTTGATGTCAAGTGGTCCTGGTCCTGTCATGACTTTGGGCAAGTTTCTTACAGTTGTGCCTCAGTTTCTCCATCTGTCAAGTGGAGCTAACATCAGATTCTACTGGGGTTAACATGAGGACTAACCAATAATAGGCACTGTGTTTGCTGAAGTATTTGCTGTAGTGTATAGCACAAAATCAAGCCCCATGAACAGTAGCTACTATTACTATCATCAAAGTACTGTATTATCAGTTGTGAATGTCAGAAGGAGCAAGTAGTAGCTAAGCCTTGGCCCTAGGCCCAAAAATTAGGGAATGTGAAATCCTTCCATGGTCCAGAGCCCCAGCCCTTCACAGTGCTTGACACCCTAAAAAGGCTCCAGCCATCTTTTGAGTTTCTCCCAAACCTTAGCTATAATACACATGGGCGTTTGTTACAAATACCATCGAAATGGTTTTCTTGAGTGGCGTTGTTAGCATTTCTTTTAAGGCTGGGGGTGGGGGAAGGGTAGTAACAATGTAAATAAAAATCTTTCAAGTTGGTTATTTACTAGCTGTTCTGGTAAAAAGCCTGGTACAAGGGGACCAAAATAATCTTAAGATAAATACTTAGCTCATCAATAAATTTCTCGTATGTGTTCTTTCCTTCTTACTCAAAAGGTCACTCAAATTGGACTATAAATTTACAAATAAAAATAAAACTAGGGCATTATCTATTGGTTGCCTTGCATGCCTGTTTTGGACAGGGACACTGTTTTCCCATCCCCAGCTTTCTGCCTCATTTCCTCTCCAGTCTGTTTACAGACTCTGGGCAGATTGCATCTGCTCCCTTTCCTCATGCAAAGGGGATTTTTCTGTAGAGCAGTCTTGGGGCCGCTGAGCCCTTATTTTATTCTAGAAACCTGAAAAGAATTATCGGTCTGGTTTAGAGAATATTTTCATGTTTTGGTTTTTGATTTGCGAAATTTTAATTTAAGTCTCAATTGAATGGATTCAATAGCTTGTGTTTTGTTCAGTAATAATACTGGGGTTCCGTTTCAAGTTTAGTGAATTTATGTGCTTTATTCTAAGTTATGGTTCCAGCTTCTATCAAAGTACTTGACTAAAATTACTGACAACGTTGGATGTACTACGAAGTTTCAAGCTTTCCTTTTCCTGTTTCACCAGGCCATCTTTTCTTTTCCTGTAAAGTTATTTAAAAAAAATTTTTTTTAAATGGTGTCTCACTATTAGTTCAGGTTGGCTTTGAACTCAGTATATAGCCTGGACTGGTCTCAAACTCATGGTGAGTGTTGGGATTACAGGCATGTGTCACTGTGCCTGACTTGTTTGTTTTTTTGATAGGATCTTCCTATGTAGTCCAGGCTGGCTTTGTACTCACTGTGGCGCCCAGACTAGCACCAAACGCACTGTAATCCTCCTGCCTCAGCATCCCGAGTGCTAGGTCTACAGGTATGCAACACCATGCCCGGCTCTTCTTGTATAGCTATCTTTCTCCTCTTAGAGTAAAGTAGGCCTTCTGCTTATAAGCATTTGGACTCAAACTGCAGTTTTGCTAGCTTACTAGCAATCTGAACTTGGACAAGTTTATTAACATTCTAAACCTTTTCCTAAAAAAGTTATAAAGTGGTTATAACAGTGCAACTTCATTCTTTAAAAGGCTGGAGATATGGGTGAGTGGCAGAGCACTTGGCTAGCACAGATGAGGTCACTGGTTTAATCCCCAGCACTTGGGGGGGAAAATTACATGAAATAATACAAATAAAATATCATATCTCAATCTATTGTTCCTTTCTAATAAAATTTTGATAATTTTTGGTAAACTTTTCTGATAATTTTCTATTAAAATTCTAGAAAAGAAACAAAACAATAGCTACAGCTCCTTCCTCCAGCCCACTTTATTATGATACTAGCAACCACTGTAATGCCTGAGGGCTGGAAGAATCCTGGAAGCATGTTTGGGGTGTAAGTGGGGTCTTCCTGAGGCTGAAGTGAAGAGGGGCCGGAGAGGCTCAGCTTTGAGAGTTTCCTTACATCCAGGCAGGATGAACTCTGGTGGGTTGAATGGTCAGGCAGGAGCTAGGGGCTCACGCCAGGCTGACCCCAAAACACGGGAAGGCAGCCAAAAAGTGCTTGAAGATGGTTAAGTGCAAAAAGAAATATTTAGCAAGGGACTAGAAGTAACATAGTAAGAGTGTCTACGCTAAGACGTTGGAGAATATGCTATTTTTGGTATAGTGACATATTTAGAAGAACACTTTCAAAAAATAGCCTCATGCATCACAATATACTATTATGATGGGTATATTTAATAACTACATGTTAAGATATAAAATTTGTGACTCCATTATTTTGGATAACCCAGAACATGGCTATGAAAGATACCATCTCCCAATCCCTGATGGTGACAACTAACCAAAGAGGACAGGATCTGAACAGGATCTTCTAGCCCGAGGGACTTCTACAGTTCCATTCCCACTGCCCTGTCCCACCTTGGTGAAGGGACTAAACATGGCTACCCTAAGGCCATTTCTTCTTAGAGTATTACCAGTTTCTATATACACAGAAACACCAAGGCAGCCAGTTTTACCAGAACGTTAGGAAATCAGCTGGGAAAGTCAAAATGTTTTACAACAGGAGCACTGGTTCTTTTCACACCTGCATTCTGTTCCACCCTCATCTTGGCGAGGAGAGGGTCTTTCACAGTTAGGCGAGTTACGCTCTGCATGGAAGCATAACAACAAGGGGAGGAGACAGGCTAGAGGGGTTTCTTGGACCAGAGGGGTAGGGTTGCATGCAGGAGGTGGGCGTCCCTCCCCAGGAAGCCTCTGTACCAGCCCTATCCTGGTAAACAGTACCGTGAGCTGCACAACTCAGAGCAAGGCCTTTCTCTTTCTGTGCCGTCCCTTTGCTGTTCCAGGTGTCCTAACCTTAACAGGGGCACAGCTGTTATGGCAAGTCCCCCATGAAGTTCCTGGCCCGAGAGCAGGCAGTCTCTCTTACACACTTGATCCTTTGGGCCAAGCCCTTCGGTTCCTTGACGTCGGGTGATCACAGCCCCTTCTGAGCTCAGAGTGCAGTATCCAAGAAGATGGGCTGCAGCCACACAAAGAAATGTTCTTGGGTCCCAAGCAGGTGGCAAATCCAGCCCCCAAAACTTTTCTCAAAATGAGTAGGGTAGATGAGAAAGCACTGCTTCAACATAAGCTGAGCTTGGGATGTCCTATACAACAAAGTGCAAAGAATGCATGACTTCCAGTGGAGCATGCACCCTAATAATTTGCCACAAATGGATTTCTGAAATTGCTGGAATGAGGGCTTGGTGCTGTTCCTCCAGTGTAGGAATCTCTCCTCAGAGAAGTCTCAGCCACACCACTCTGGGCCACGCACAACCCTTCCTCACCTGTGCGTCCCTTCCTGGGCTCCACATGCCCATTTATAGGGAAACTGAAGGTCTCATGAGGTGACCAAAACAGGAATCTTGGCTTCCTGTTTCACAGGTCTTATTATATACCATGCTCCTCAAATGGCACCACGCTTTCTGATCTTGCAAAGCACTTGCTCTCCCTAAGCCTCAGTATCCTCTTCTATAAAAGGGAAACTTAAAACACTTACTCCCACTAAACTGTGCTCATTTGGTGCATCCTGATGAAATATTGTATTTCAGAACAATGATTCTATCTTAAAAAAACATCTACTGGGCTGGGAGTGCAGCTCAGCAGCATGGTGCCTGCCTGCTAAGTGCGAGGTCCTGAGTTTGATTCCCCATAAAACAAACAAACAAACAAACAACTACTGATTGCTTAAACATGCTACATTGATTCCTGTTCCAGTTTAGAATGGTGGTGTCAGTGACCAAGACTGAAAGTGATTGTTGTCACCACTCGAATCTCACTTAGAGGGCAGTACTGTTTACTGGTGACTACTTAGGAAATGTGTTTCAATCTATTAGAATAAAAAAGATAAAGCATTGCATTCCTCTTCAAGAAGAAAGATAGTGAACATACAATACATTGCCTGCATAAAATTGGGTGAAGAGCGGCTCTGCATGTGTTTGTGTAACATCATGTTTAGATCTGAGACGCTGAGAGCATGGAGTAAGTAAGCTCTTGAATTCAGATCCAGAAAGCTTAAGAGTTGCTAGGAACAGAATTGTTGAGAACAACCTAAAAGAACAAGATTTCAAGCTCCCTGGGACTGATCTGGATTGGTCTTGAGTTACAGCTGACTCAGTGCAAAACCATAACCATTTACCTTCTCGCCACTCTTGTTTCAATAAACACAGCTAGACCCATTTTTCTATTCTTCTCTGTTCCCTTAGTCTCCCAAGGAGCTCAATCCACTTGTTTTTCTTGGGCCAGCATCCCAGCATCCTTGTGTCCCACCCTGCCGTGGAATTCAGACAGCCTGCCATTGTTTCAGGCCCACATCCGCTTACCCAGCAGAAGGCTACCTTCCCCGGCCCGGCTCCTCCCCAAGGCCAACTTTCTGGACCCAAACACAGAACAAAGACAAGAATATCCAGCCTTGTTCCTGTTTAGTCCTGCACCACTTCCAAGTCACTTTCATACACACTAGCTGATTTTCCTTCTCACAACACCCTTGCGGGTCATAAGATAATATTTCCATTCCAAAGAGGAGACAGTAAGGATCAGAAATGTTAAACCAAAATCCCCTACACATACATAGCTTGTAATTGGCCAGTCTCGGTTTGCAACCCTGATTTTGTGACTTTGGGTTTCAAACTAACTGCTAACATACATAAAAAGACTACGTTTGTGTGACCTCTTGTTATATAAAAGCCACCTTTTTTTTTTTTTTTTTTTTTAAGATAGTATCTCACTATGTAATCCAGGCTAGCCTATGGAGCCTGGGCTGGCCTTGAACTCAGGGCAATCCTGCCTCAGTCTCACAAGTCCTGGGACTATAGGTATGTGCCACCCTGACTGGCCCCATCTCATTTTTTGATTGGCATGTTCAATATCTGTCTTTTTTATGCTGACATCTAAGTCAAGGATATATTTGTCAGGCACAAATATCACTAACTGTATTTACTAATAAAACCAGTTTTTCCTGGTCAGCTGATATATCATTATTGCATTGCTGACTGGTGAGGACACTTGTATGGGTTTCCTGTCATCTAGCATTGCCTGATCACACAGCATTTTGCTTAATCCATTCTGTATAATGGGAGTAATACTCAGGAGGATTATGGTGATGGTTAAACAAAGCAATACATAGACAGACCTTAACCAGCAAATGTTCAATTAATGGGACTACATATTACTACTACTAATACATCTTCAATACATTCATTATAATCAGGTAGAGTTCTTTGTTTGTTTAGCAAATATCTAGTGAGGTTCAAGGCAGCATTAGTTCAGAGAAATGGAACTATTTTCTCCCCTGGCTCTTTTTAGTCCTTGATTTCTTCCCTCATCCAGCCACTTTCCAATGTCCAATGCAGAAGACAGATATGCAGATGGCTCCTATATGATGATCAAAGTGCCATGTGAGGGTGTGTCCAGGACTGTGGAGGTGCACCCTGAAACTGAGTTTGGGGAAGAAAGGTCAGGTAAAGAGTTGGGGTTAAGTCTTGAAGGATAGGGGGCATCTCCTTAAAATCCAAAAGAAAAAAAATGGCATTCTGTTCTAGGCAGAGGTCTAAGCAAATGCAAAGGAGGCTTAAGAAGGAGCTACTTGGGGAAGAACAAAGACATGCGGTAGAGCTTTGCTTGTACAGGGTGGGTGGAGATAAGGAAGGTGACTGGCAGGACCCCAGTCAGAAAGTTTCAAATATCATGATGAATTGGATTTTATCCTCCAACTCCACAGATTTCATAGCAGAATCATTGTGGGAACTTGGGACTACCATACATAAATACTAAGGTCCTGCCTCGAGATTCTGATTTATCTGGTCTTATGTGAGGTCTTGGTATTGGCATTTTCCAAAAAGTTCTCTAGGCAATCCTAATGTACAACCTGGACAGTGGAAAGTCAGTGACAAAACTTTATTTTCTGAAAAAATTTTAAAACAGGAATGATTTGATGAACTTGCACACACGTCATTTAGATGTCTGTAGAGTGTCCAGAAAGCAAGCAAGGAGACAGTGGGTAAGAGGAGAAAGCACTATTTAGATGGAACAATCTAACTGGAAATTAGGGAAGAGTGGCTGACAAGCTGGTAGGTCTTTAACAGACAGGGGACCCAAGTCCCAGAGCTGGTTTGTGGGAAGGGTAATGAAGTCTGTGCTCCCTGGGGGAGCCTGGGAAGCACAGGTGGTTCTCTGATCTACAGGCAGCTGCTTGGACTCTGCTGCGGAAAGGAAGCTGTATGTATAGTGCACCAACCTAGAGGAGCAGATGCAAACAGCAGCATGGATTTGTCCAAGTAAATTGGGCCAAGGATGGAGCTTGAGGAATGGGAGTGCACACGTCAGAATCACTTGGAGACTCAGCAACAATCCCATTTTTCTATGTCACCCCAGACTACCATAGTGCCACCTCACTAACCTGATTCATGATACCTAGGAACAAGGCTCCAGAATTTTATTTTTTCTTCCCTTTTTGGCTTCCTCTATCCCCCTTTCTTTCATGGTAATAAGGATTAAACCCAGGGTTTGTGCATGTTAGGTAAACATTCTACCCCTGAGCTACAGCTGTGGCCATTTAAAATTTTTATTGGGAGACAGGATTTCACTAAATTGCCCAGGATGGCCTCAAACTCATAATCTTCTGGCCTTTGCCTCCCAAGTAGCTGGGATTACAAGTGCACATCACCACACTGAGATTACCAGAATCTGATTTTTAACAAGCTCTCAGGGCTTCTGGACCAGGGTTGGGTTTGGTTGGGCACTGCAGGAATTTACTATGGGTGCTGCCACAAATTACCACAAATTTGGTGACTTAAAAACAACAGTTATTTATCCTTTCACATTATCAGAGACTAGAAGTCCAAATTCAAGGGCCATTTTCCCTTGAAGATATGTGTGTGTGTGTGTGTGTGTATGGGTCCTTCCTTGCTTCTGGCTTTTGAAGGTTTTAATCTATCCTCAGTTTATGGTTGCATAACTCCAATCTCTGCCTTTGTCCTCAGTCTTCTTTGCTTCTTTCTCTGTCCTCCCTAATTTCTCCTCCCTGCTTCCTGCCACCTTCCCCTGGGATTAAACCCAGGGCATTCACACTGTGCTATATCCTCAGTTCTTTTATATACATATATTTAATTTTTAGACACAGTCTTGCTAACTTGCTCAGGCTGGGCTCAAATCTGCAATCCTCCCAGTGTACTGGGATTATAGGTTTATGCCATAAGACCATTCTGTGTGTCTCTTACAAGGACACTTGTCATTGGACTTAGGCTTTCCTGATAATCCAGGATGATTTCACCTCAAGAACCTTAATCACATCTGCAAAGACCTTTTACTAATAAGGTCATACAGGTTCCAAGTCCTAGGATGCATCTTCTAAGGGGGAGGGACACCATTCAGCCCACTACAGACAGTAATGGCAGTAACAGATGTGGAGGAACAGGAGAGATGAACTTCAAGCTCTTCTTCAATAAGAGCAAGAAGAGGGAACGACAGACAGAGGAAGGAGGAAATCTTCCATTTGAAGATTTCAGGGAGTCTCAAGACTTGTTCTGTCAAAGGACCTCTGTCAAAGAACATTTAGATCACTAAATGTTCAAGACAAAAATCACCTGAGGAAAGTACTACACAGAATGGATAAAATAAAACCCTAAAGCAACAAAAATCTAATTACACTATGTAGACAAAAATTTAAAATGTAGACAAAAATTTTGAAGGGCTGAAAGATTTAGTTCATTTTCTAAATTGGATTAATTTGATATGATGAAGCTAGAATTTCCAAGGATACTATAGACCTTTTGTCCTCACTGACAGTAGTTTCTAGTCTGGATAACAGGTCACCATGGAAAAACGATATTTTTTCTTTCAAAATGCTTCCTTAGGGCGAGGGAGTTAGCTCAGTGGCGTAAGTGTCTGCCTGGCAAGTGTGAGGTCATGAGTTCGATCCTTGGTACAAAAAAAAAAAAAAATCCAGTCAAAATGCTTCCTTAAAAGCAGACCATGTGGCCAGTTACTAACACGGAGGAAATCTTGTTATGTCTCCAATGTCATGTGCCCCACCAGGGTCACATACATCTTCACTGAGAGTGGATCACCTCTCATTTAAAACCCATACACGTTCCCTCATTAAAGTCTTACAATTTAATTACTTTTATCGTACCCAACACACAAAGGTTTTCTTTCTCTCAAAGGCAGGGATTTCCCTTCTTTGAAACCCAGTTGTAAGTCTTTCAGAATCAGATTCTTACCGTGGTTAAAGTCACCCCATCATATATCTGTGTCAGAACTCAAAAGCCACACTTTCATCTATGTTGCCTAAAATTATCCCAAAACACCTCCTAGCCAGCACGTTAGCAACCTTAGCTGGGTCAATTTGTATATGCCTGTCTCTGTGCATCAAGATAGTGTCTAGAGCAGCGCTCTGGAAATGGTAATGTGTGTGAGTCCTGGGGATCTTAGGTGCATTCCTGGACACAGCAGTCTGGGGTAGGGCTTGAGGCTCAGCATCCACAGTAAGCTTCCACATTACGCCCCCACTGCCAGTCCAAGGACCATGTTTTGAGCAGCAAACATCAGGACCCCCCTGCAGCATTGTCTGATTGTTTTTCATTGATCAAGTTACTCTGGAACAAGGTCTTAGAATTACCTCACAGCCTGGACCCCCACCCAGAGGCCATGCCATATGGGAAGCTCACAACCTCACTTACAATGGCAGAACCTTGTTCCTCTTTAGTGCTAGAACACCAAGAAAAGCCTCTTATAATAAAAGTGAATGAAGTAAAGAGGACACAGTCTAGCAAAAGGTGTGGTATGTGTAGTCCATCTTCACTTTTGTCAGGGTAGAGACAGCTGAGGCCTCAATGGAGTTTAAAGAAACTGAGTTCCCTTGCTTCTGGTGCAATGATCAGTTATAATGGAGATGATGATGCCAATGATCATAACACTAACATTCACTGAGCATTTTCTACACGTCAAGCCCTGTGCTAAGTGCTTTACAGACATTATGACTCACTTAGCTCCACGAGGGATATGGGCGTGGTTAAAAAGATGCTGAACAAAAGGGGAAGGTATTGTAAATTCAAGGGAATGCAGAAGGTCAACGAAATGTCAGTGGAGAGGGAGAGGACAGTTCTCATACTGCTCCAGTCTGGGGCTGTTATTTCAGAACCATCCTTGGACCAAGTGGATCGACACCATATTTTATACTTCCCATCAGGATGCCTGCTGTCACCCATCCCCTGATGTCATCCACGTTAGCCTCCACAGGCTTGGTTCCATTTGGCTGTTGGGGGTGACATGTTCGGATGAGGAGCTTCCTTTGATGGGTTCCTCCTGCTCCATTCTGGGATCGGTAAACCAAACATGCTACATCTGATGCTTCTCTCTCTGCTGTTGAACCCACAATGCACAATCACTTTGCTCACATGAGATGGATATGGTTTATATCTGAAGTGGCTGATTTATATGCTGTGACATGAATAAGGTTCAATGGCCATTACTCTTGCCTGGGCTGGGCCCTCAAGACATCTTCACGTCCCATACTTTTCAAGTGAAGACCATACAAGATGCCATCGTGGGAATCCTGACTACTGGATTAAGTCCAGTGGTGTTACAGCCTACAGATGAATGCAGCCTGCATTCATTAATGTCTCATAGTATTTAAAAAAATTTCCATATCCTCTAGTTTGTTCCAACCTATTCTTCATCTTCTTAGACACAGCTCACATGTAATGTTGATATTACTTTCTTGCTTTTATAAGTTTGAGGTCCTAATCTATAAAATATAAGTAATAATCACTTATCGATTTTGTTTTACCTCTCAAAAATTCACTGTCCTAAAAGTTAAATGATCAGGTGTCACTACTCAAGTTCTCAAAACCACCAAAACTGGATCTTTCTGAAGGGCAGGTGATAAGAAGGCTTAATATGGAATGTGGATGACATACGATTACTTCTAGATCCCTTCAGTATGTTCGTTCCCTTTAGGAAAATTCCTCTGTACTGGAATCCTGAGACACAAAGTAAAGATAGCAAACTCTTCATTTTGCTCCAGTCACTTTAACAATGGGCCCTGCTTGGGCTTCGAAAGGTGATATTTAACTCTATTGAGCACTTCATGAAATCAGATTTATTATCACACAGCCCTCCCCCTCAAAACAGTCTCAATTTAGGTGTAGCGGGCATGCCCATAATCCTAGCACTTGGTAGGCTGAGGAAGGAGTATCACCCCGAGTTTGAGTCCACCCCGAGCTACACAGAGAGTTCAAGGCTAGCCTGAATTATATGGTGAGATCTGTCCCCCAAAACAAACAAAAACATCAAGAAATGACCACAGTCAACTTTAGCTGGTGATAAAGGGGAGGCAATTATTGCTGAACAATGCAATGGCCTTTTCTGGTAGCTCCTTACTGGGTCTGAGTATTCTGAAGTTGACATCACCATGTTCCATCCTTGTGTCATATAACAATGGTAAAACATCTTAGGAATGGAGCCTGGACTCTACCTGGCCTTCAGGGTTTCAAAACAATGTGGTCAACCCCGCAAAAAAAACCTCCCCCAAAACCAAACCAAAACAAAAAACCAATGTAGTCAACTTAATAAGGCATATTTACCAAGTCTCAAATACCCTCAAGGAATCCCCAAAGCTGCTCCAATGGAAGTCTGGTGGTCAATAACAGGTAGCAGAGTTCTGCTCCAGAGAACTCAGGGGACCGAAAGAGGACCACTGCAACCTGGAGAACAGTCTATCTCTGGAGTGGGAAGGAGGCTGCTGGTGCTACAGCCCTGCCCCAACCTCACCTCCTCCTCCTCTTCCCCTCCACAGATAGCCAGTTTGGATGGCTTCCCACCTGGTGTTAGAATAAAATGCCAATGCACAGAGGCTACGGGCAATGGGATTGGGCTCCTGGATGTTTACTTAACCAGGTACACACTCTCACGGTGTTCACACACCCTTCTCTCCGCTTCCCCAAGCTGACCTCCGCGTTTCCAGTTTGAAGCCACTGCTGCCAGTGCCCTGGTATTTGGAGTGACGCCAGGCATGGCGGCACAGGCCCCTGCGACGGCCTGGAGTTGCGAAAACCACCTCTGCCCTGGATTCAGGAGGCACAGCGCTTGGCAGAGGTGTGGAACAAACCAAAGCGAGGTGTGAGGCGGAGGAGAGGCACCGGGGCTCTGCTCCCACGAGAGGCTGCAAAGGCCTCGGCCAGTCCGCTCATGAACCAACACACGGTGGGTTAGACAGGCGAAACCATGAGGAAACAGTTGCAGAGCGGGCAAAACATACCAAAGAAGTAAATTTCGGTTCGTTTTTGCCAATTTCACCCCTAAATAAATTGAATCAAACAGACTGAGGGTTTCTGGCAGTAACCTGTACCTCGAATTTCCTCCGAGCGGATTTAAGTGAGTTGCCTATAACAGCATACAGCAAAGCTCCAAAAACAAACCCCGATCCCACTGCAGATAAAATACTACAACATGCTGTTAGAAAAAGTATGTTTTAAAAGTATTAAAAAACAAGAAGGAAGGAGCAGGCAGTGCTGGGAACAGCTGCGCTTCCGCTGGCGCTTTCATTTTAGAGCTCGGCCGCTCGGGGCCGCGCGGGGGGCGGGGCTTCCCGGCCGCGCTCGCAGAAAATGGCCACCGCTCAGGAAGCGAGCGGCGCGGCCGGGCCCTCCGCGGCCAGGCGCTCACCTCGCCCGGGTCCTCCTCCGCAGCCGCGCAGGGCCTTGTTTCTCAGCTACCAAATAACATAACGCGTGTCTCCAAAGTACTGTATTAGTTTGCAGAACAGCCCAATGACTAATCACCACAGCGTTTAATATTCTCCCTGAGCAAGGGAAACTTGCGGAGGAAAAAAAAAATAGGTTGTTTTTTTAATTGTCTGGTAGTTGTGGGATTGAAGTAAGACTATTTAAAATTTAAAAAGAAAGGAAAAGAAAGACCTTGACAGGTATTTCTTAGAGCCGCAAATCATCAGAAACTCGTTATAAATAGAAAAAAATGTATTGAAATAGAACATTCAAATGTGGCAGAAAGCTCTTAATTTGCTTCTGAAAATGTCACAAACACAAAGTGAGAAATTAAATATACAACAAAACAGGGTAAGATAGTCACTTAGAAGCGTTTCCGTTTAGGAAAATACGTCTCCCAGACAATTTACAATGCTTTTTGTGAAAAAAAAAAAAAAAATCAACTTCTGGTGCATAGCAGGTAGAAAACACTCCTGAATTGCTAGACCTTCACAGGAAAAAACTGAAAGGTCAAGGTTTTGGTTTATTTAATCCTAGTTAGCACCAACAGCACTCAGGGTCAGCCAAGTCACCAAGGGTCCTAATACACCTGGGCTTCATTTCAGCACCACATCATGGCTTCTGCACTCTAGCCTAGAGCCTCTGCTTTCTCAAAGTCGTCCCGTCCCCTCTGTATACTCAAAGGTGGACTCGGATTAATCCAAGGGAAGGCCTCAACACAGCACAGATGTGACTCAGCAATCAGAGCCCAAGCACAGGGTCAAATCACCATCTGAGAGAGCTAAACAAAAATCTCCACACTCACAAAAATGTGTGTAAGCCTGGGTAGATCATTTCTGAATGAGCGTAGTCTTTCTCTGGGGAAAGAATTCAGCTTTGCTTTTTATGGAATCGGTGGTCTTATTATC
Organism: Dolichotis patagonum; assembly: GCA_004027295.1. Taxonomy (NCBI): domain Eukaryota; kingdom Metazoa; phylum Chordata; class Mammalia; order Rodentia; family Caviidae; genus Dolichotis; species Dolichotis patagonum. The sequence continues at coordinate 36,918 of PVJX010007468.1, forward strand.
TAAGTGTAATGAACTCTACAAATAGAAGTTGTTCTAACATACGGACAGAAAAAAAGAACACAAATAAAACAGGGCCTAAAAAGCATATTCAATTTACGAACCAGAAAATGACAGTCTGCCTCTCACCCAGCACAAAGCCTGCCTTGGTGGGCTGCTGAAAAATCCCAGGACACCTTTCTGGGGCTTTACACGGCCACTGCACATTGCATGAAAATGCATTCTGGGATGAACGCATGAGTGGTAGTCAGCAAAAAGGGGGTGTGTATACGGGACCTTTTTCTCCATACTCCTTGAGAAAATATTTAGTTACTCTCCAAATTGAATTATAGCATAGCTTAGTTATTTTCATAACATAAGAGAAGAAAAATGCTTCTTATTTTGTGGTGCATATGATAGCCAAGTGCTCTACCACTGAATTGTACCTCAAACTCACAGAAACTTGCTTTGAAAAAACAGAACAGCCTTTTGCCTCTCTCAGTTTAAAATGAAATTTTAGCTACTTTAATTGGCAAGAATCTATGTGCTTTCCCTGGACCAAGAGTGCTGCATCTGGTGCCCCACTGTGCATCTGCTGGAAGCCCATGAAACACTTCAGAGCCCCTTTAAGTTTTGCTGCTGGCTGCCATCGTCTACCCATGATCCAATAGTCTGTTTGTGTCTGGCAGACTGGACAAGAGATAATGGGTTCTGTTCCCACTTTCGCTGTGTGACCTTGAGCAAGTCCTGTGACGTTTCTGTTGGGCTTATTTCCAAAGTTCTTTTTATCCATAAAGTTTCAAAACCATGACTACCTTCAGCCTTCTCCCCTTTTGTCATCTTTTGTTTGACTCCTAGCCAGTCCCGATTTTTTTGTAAGATTCATTTTCCCCAATGCAGACACAATCTTCCATCTTTTAATTCAAAGCATATAGGGTAAAGGTAGAAGCCAAAGCCTGGCTAGTATTAGTGTATCTGTGAGAACAGCTGGAGAAAGTTATGAAACTGGGACTCCTGGAAGATCACAGACTAGATCCCTGCCCCCACTCCCACCCTGCGCCTCTGTTTTTCCCAGTGACTCTACTTTTCTGCTGAGACAGAAATGAAATCATTGCACCTTACAGCAGAAAGGAAACTGCGCACTATTGAGCCAAATCTCTGGTTAAAGGTGAGGAAACCAAATCTGCAAAGTTACAATTTTACAATTTTCTTTCTCGAGATTGCACCAAAAAAAAAATAAAAAAGCTTTTTACCTCTTCCAACCCACTTCGGCAGGGTTTCAGGGCTCTTCCCCAGTATCCTGCGAGCTCCTTGGGCCTTAGAGCGTAGCCAACAAGCTCGTATGGAGTACCTCTTAGCAATCCCATGAGAAACTGTTTCAGATTTTCAACTGGTATACACAGTAACACTGGGAACATTTAGCCTAGCATAGCAATGTGACAGCAAAGACACCAATTGATTAATCTTATCAAGTACTGAAATCCACAAGTGTTTTTGTTTAGAAGAAAAGCTTGCAGCAGCACACTGATAGTAGATAAGAGCAGGTTAGAGATAGAGAGCCCCTCTGGCCAGGGTCTTGATACACAGTAAATATTCGTTAACAAATAAAAGGTCACACTTTATCTCTGCTCCATTTGCATCTTGTCAAAAATTTTGAGGTTATAATAATACCAAGAATGAGGGTCTCTATGTGTCTGATGTAAAATGAGGAACAAATACCTATTCTATACTCTTGCTGCATGGCTGGGGAGGCGGCCAGGGTGTGACGAGAAGAGACTGGCCTTTGCAGTAAGACTCCAGGGCCGGAAACATTCATCTCCACCACCCTGGCTGCACCTGTAGGGCCTCTCTTTGTGGCCAGGCCATCTGAGATTCTAATGAGTTGACAGAGAGGATGCAGTTCAGGAATATTAGTTCCATTCTCTTTCTTGAGGGTTATCGGTATAGAAAGGGAAACTAGGACCTAATTTCTAGGAAAGGCTCTGGGTCTTTGGCCTCCTTCTCCAAAAAAAGCAAATCACCAAGATGCTGATGCACTTTAAAATGACTCAATATATTTTTTCCCCCAGCAACGAGGACTGAACCCATGGCCTTTGCACTGAGCTACATCCTTACCGTTTTCATTTTTTATTTTGAGACAGAATCTCACTAAGTCATTACATTTGACGGGGCTCAAACTTGTGATCCTTCCACCTCAGCCTCTCAGAGTGTTGGAATTATAGGTTTCAATGTAATTTAATTATATCCATTATGTCAAACATTAATTCAATATACACAAACAAAAAATTTTATGTTCTCCACACCTAGCTTACACATCAAGTATGTATATATGTCTCAAAGCTTTGTCGTAGGGCTAGGAATCGATTTAGCTCAGCGGCATAAGCGCCTGCCCTGCAAGTGCATGGTCATGAGTTTGATCCCTGGTACCGATTAAAAAAAAAAGCTTTGTTGTGAATAACTAGAAAGCTAGGACTAAGGGAAAAAAAAAAAGATAAATTATCTTTTTCTAAACTGAGGTTGGGATAGGTAACAACATGAACTTCAGTGGAAAAATTACGTGATTGTAAGATGCAGAGAATCAAGGAAGTAACATACTGACATATTTATTCAGCAGAAGACAATCAAATTAATGCATCAAAATATTTCAATGGCATGACTGTGTGGTGTTGCCATCATTAAATATACTGTATGACTGCTAACAAGTACAGTTGCACTGATTTTACAAACTCTGGACATAGGAGTAAGGTATCACCACTCACTCCACACCAAAAGAAGCTGGTTTGGGGGCTGTGTGACACTCCCTCCTTCTGTGATTACACTGCAGACAGCCATGGAGGTGCACAATAATACCACCATCACTGACTGACTGAAATCTATTTGATTTAATCTGACTACAAATGTAATTCACAAACATGAATAATACAAATATCAAACTGTTGGGCACAGACATGTTTCTGATCAAAACAGGATATGAAATCACTATATCAAGTCTCAGGTTTATCCCTTTCTCTGCATCCCAGAAATTGTCATTTATTAATCCTTATCATCAGCCATGGACATAGTTACTTAAAATTCAGATTCCCTGGCCCCATCCCAAATCCACGGAATTAAATCCCAGGACCTGGAACTCTATATTTTGCTAAGTTCCCCAGCTAGCTTCCTATCCACACTTTCATTACATTCCTATCCATAAATTTCTGGTACTTGAAGTAACACGGAATAGAACAGCTATAATTGGAAGGATGTACTGTACTTTCCATGATAAGATTAACATATTAAAATCAGTCATAAAGATAAAGCTTTGTGTGTAGATGCAGAGTATCTATAAATTTACATATCTATACAAGGCTGTGAGGAGAAGGGAATCAATATTTATAAATTGCCAAGAACTAACAACTATCTTTCCTGACCAAATCATGTATCATGCAATCATCAAAACAAACCTGAATGAGCTGTGGTGGAAAAAGTTAAGACTAAAGAGTAACTTATACAGTTACAGCCTGGGAAAAGGCCCCCTCAGGTTGTGAAACCAGATTTATCTGACTTCTGTCTCCTCATTCCATTGTATTAACCTCAGTAAAAACAGACACACATCAAACAAAAGTCATATGGTAAAAGGGTTCTTTTAGGAACTTTTTTGTACCACACATGCACACTTTTTCGCGGTACTGGTTACTGAACCAGGGCCTTTGCACTGAGCTATATCCCCAGCCCTTTTAAAATTGTTTTCTTTTGAGATAGGGTCTGTAAGTAACTAAATCACCCAGATTGGGCTTGAGTTTACAGCTCTTCTGCCTCACTCTTCAAGAGTGCTGGGATCACAGGTACGAATTATGGTGCCTATCAAAATGTTTTCAAACGACTCATTTTTATCAAGGGATGTTCTGCCTGTCTGCAGGCTAAGACTACTATAAAAACCACATTTAATAGCTAGACTGTTGTAATCAAAAGTGCGTTCTGGGGCATGCTAGGGTCAAATTGAACAGTGATCCTTGCTTTGAGCAAGCAACAAACTTAAGCAACTAAAACTACTTTATATCTATTTTGCGTGTCAAATTACCTTTCAAAGGAAAACAACGAGAAATGTATCATCTAGCACATGGTGAACCTATTGCATGCATGCCACAGGTGGCCGACTGTTTGTTACCACTGAAAGTTCTAAAAGGGTCATCTTCACTGACCCAGCACTTGTCAGGGCAAGCTTCCTGGGCCCATCCCTCCCACGCTGGGGTTTGGGGTGCCAGGCTCCTTCCACTGGGGACCCTTTCCTGTGGGCTCTAGACTCATGTTCCTCTGGGATCCTTCCTGGCTTTCCTGTCAGATTTTTCATCACTTCGCTAAATGCTTCCTTCTCAAAAAGCTCCAGTCTCAGTCTTTTTCTCCCTATACTCTCTACTGGAAAATCACTCTCCGTTCTCTTAAAATTTCCATCTATACCAGTGACTTCCAAAGTAGCCCTGGCCCTCCTGTGGAGCCCAAGCCCCATCTATCTAGGAGATAGCCCGATTCAACAATCCAATCTGGCCCCCACCCCCATGGCACTGAGGCTCTGGAAAGCTCTGTGTCAGCAGCACAGGCTGCTCCTCTTCCACAGACATGGAATTCTGTCAGCTCTCCCCTTGGCTCTGCCCCTTGCCATTTCATTATCCATTATCCTGAATGGCTTGTCATCCACTCTGGGTCTTCCCTTCCCACCCTGTTCTCCTTCGTGGACGGTGGTAGCTTTCTAACTGTTATCCCTGCCTCTCCTCCCAAGCTCCCCAAACTACCTTTGCACAACACCATGATTCTAGGGTACAGTCACGGCATAAAAAATTTCCTATTTGGCACCCAAATCATTACCATTTAGCACTGAATGTTCTTCAGCTTTATTGTTCCTCAGTCACCCTTACAGACCAGTTCTAACTCAACTGGACTTGATACTTTTCTGTGAATATATCCCATTCTTTCTCAGTCTCCCTCTATTCCTATTTGTAATGTTTCCTCAAATTATCAGAATATCTTCTTTTTGTATTTACCACACAGTTATTTCTCTATCTTTTTAACAGGATCTAAAGGGAGTGGTTCAGTATTTTTTGCTGCCAGATCTCCTTTTTCACTAGCACAGTGTCATACTTACAATAGATACTTAATAAATACTTGCTGCATAGTATTTATAAAACTCTTATTTACAAAGCATGCTCAAAATCAACATTTCATTTGCTTTTATTTGGGGCTTAAGTTATTACAATCTGATTTCTGTTGCTTAATGTACTTCTTGGAGCTCTCGTTAACCTCCTATCTTATAAATCAAACAAAATATTTACTGTATTTAATTGCTTTACTTTTGAATACCCAAAGACCTCTGGCCTACAAGGTATAAGAAGATAATATTGCAAATTAAAGAAATCCTGTTGCCAAACTGCTTTTTCTTCTGCCTGTGGATAAAGGATATGAATAAATAGGACTCCATAAGCAAGTAATAGCAATGAAAAAATGAGGAATTAAGAGAAAGAGGTGAGAAATTCCTTTCTAAAATTTTTAAAATTCTAAAAAATTATGCGTAACCTGAAATGTCAGTCAATCTCTAGTATCCTTGGAGCTGACATGCCAGCATGTTAATAATAAAAAATCACTAACAACTGAATAAATAATTCTTTAAGAGACTGAATGACTAATATATCATAATTATAAAAACATTATATGTCTGAATACCCAAGTGCCTTGTAGGAGCTCCATAAACATTTGTTAAGTAAAAAATAAATTCAGAGAAGGCATTACTACTATTTATAAGTTTAATAAATAAATAATAAAGTATAAGTTTAATAAATAGATGAAGTATATGTTAAAGTAGAATAAAATGAAAAATTGAGTTGAGGGGCAAGAACTTTGCTATGTCCATTACTCTGGTCTGTTCCTTTGACAGATGCCACTCCATGACTGCTGGAGAACCAGGCAAAGGAGATCTGGTAAACAGCAGGCACGGTCCAGTGGTCTACACCTCTCCAGTTCAGGCTGCAAGCTGCTCAGGCGCAGGTGCTTTGCCTGGAATTTTCTGATCCTAGCAGAGTGCTTCCCAAATAGAATGACTGTATGAGATACAAAGCCATTTATAACCAGCTTCCAGTGTGAAAACACTTTGATCCCTTAACACCTATTCTTCCTTACCTCTTAGGAATGTTGTGAGGAATAAATGAAAATCATGCACTGAAAACCTTTGGCACACCAGCAGGCACACGAACATATACAAGTGCTTGACAAATGACAGTTGTTATTGTCACCATCTGGGAAGAGCTTATTGTGCTGGGCTATCGTACTTGTCTGTGAGACCCTCAAGTGTCTCAGGGTGAGTTCTTTAGGTTTGTGGCATAGTGTTCACCCCTCAGCAAGTGGGGAAGCTGTCTGCATTTGAGCAACAGAGACTGATGCTTCTGTCCTGTCTAGAAGAATCATTTAAAGTCTCTGGGCCTTAGTCATGTCTGTGGGCCCTTCGAGCCTGGAGAAGTCACAGAACTATGAAGAGATACATCAAAGTTCTGCCTGCAGAACTGGAATGAGAAATCAGTTGTCCTGAGGCCCTACTCCCTACTTCCCCCTCGCAAGGGGGCCACACACACCATGTCTCCCGATAAACAGATCACTTTAGAGTCATGGAAACTCTAATTCCCAAACCTGGTGGATCACGCTCATGAGTCATAGATCCTTTGGGAGTCCCCTGGTGGCTCAAAAACAACCATTTCCTATTTCATGCAGACTAAAGACAGATTAAGGGAGAACATTTAAATACCTCAGTTAGAACAGACCAGCCTTAACCAAGTTAGTTTCCCGTGCTTTGGAAGAAATCACTTGGAAATCCTTGGTTCAGAGTCGTCCATCTCCTCTACACCAAAATCTGGAAACAGAAAAAAAAAAAAAAAGTGCAATGTCCCATGACTAGTTGCCGGGATTGGGTGTTTCAGCAGCAACAGTAATTGCAATTATTAGCACACTTTGAACACGTACTGAAAGTAAGGACTGCACGGAGTGATTAATGTATGACGCCTTGGGTAATCTTCATGACATCTCTCAGGTACCCAAGTTCAACTGGTTGCAAAGCCTAGACTACTAACCAATATATCAGGGTTCTGTAAGTTTTTTTGACAGTGAACCACTGTTTGAAAAGTTACGTTATATAAACTAAAACCCAAAAATTTCATTAAACAATGCTTACCCTTACTATGTGCAATGCATGCTATTTTTTATTGTATTCTTTTGTACTGTATTATATCTCCTAAATCTGTAAAAAAAAAAAAAAAAAATCCCCTCCCCCGAAGCGGGATGTGGTGGCGCATGCATGCAATCCCAACACTCTGAAGTTGAGGCATGAAGCTCACAAGTTTGAGCCTAGCCTGGGCAATTTACTGTCTGTCTCACAAATAAATAAATAAATAAATAAATAATGTTGTAAATTCCAGTAATAGCCCTCCCACTACTCAGATTCTATAATCTTTTAATGGGTCTTGGTCTTGGAAAATCACTGCACTTAAAAAGTTTCTCTGAAACTATGATCCCTCCATTCTTTTCAGGCATGAGAATTTAAGCATCTCAATTAGAAGGTAAGTCTTTACCCTTTAAAATATGTATAAGGGTATCATATCACTTATCATCTATAATGGATCCTTACAAGAGATATTCAATTATGGCCAAAGTCCGGAATGGAATAAGGCACTTACCTACAGCAGAAGGGAGTTACAAAGAGGAACCGTGGGAAGACTAAACTCTGAGGTGATTAGATACCCTGCGAAGAAGCGTCTAACATCGGGCAGTCGTGTACCAATAGAGAGGACCTAACTACAGCAGGAGTAGGAGGCTGAGATTGCAACCCCCAGGGGGCCGGGCCTGCCTTTGCACGTCCTGCTCAATTCCGGGGACTTGGTGTTGCACCAGGAAATCATCAAGTTCCGGTAGGGTCAGGGCCGGGGTCCTGTTCCTGATGAGGGCGAGGAGAGGTGCGCTAGTCCACGCAGTTCCCCAGCCTGCTGGACCCGCGACCTCCTCAACTCCAGCCCCCTGTCCTCCGGCACAGCCGCGCAGCTGGGCCCCGAGCTGCGGCGCCTCTGGCCTGACTCTGCAGCCAGACCCCGCGCTCCAGGTCTGGGCCGGGGCCGGCACCTGCAAGCGACCCCTCCGTGCAGGCGCTCGGCTGCCCAGCGTCCGCGGGGCGCGCAGTCCCGCGCGCTCTTCCCAGGCCGGGCTCCCAGGCTCGCTCCGGGGTACAGGCGCTGGCCACAGGCCGCGCCCGGCCCTGCACACCGCCGCCCAAGGGCACTTACAGGGCTCTGCTCCTCCGCAGCCGGCGCGCTTCCCCCGGGGGTCCATGGCGCTTCCGGACCCGCGAGTCCAGCAGCTGCGCCGCACAGCGCCGCCCAGAAAATGGACGCCGGCGGCTCGGCTCCCGCGGCCCGGCCCACCCCCGACGCGGGGCACAGGACGCAGCTGTCCGGGAAGAGGTCGGCCCGACGCTCAGTCCCGCGCGCCGGAGCTGGGGATCCGACGCCCAGAGGACCAGGCCTCGGGAGGGTGGCGGCCAGAGCCGCGCGGGCGACCCCGCAGGTCCCGCGAGCCTCCCAGGGGCAGTGGCCTCAGCCTCCTCCCGGGAGGACACTCCAATTAGTGCTTTGTGGCCTAGGGTCTAGACGCTGCTAGAACCAGGCCGAGCTTCGCAGGGTCTCTCTCCCTGGTCACCGGATCCAGACCCTGGATTCCGAGAGAGTTCAATGCAGTCTTAATTGCATCAAATTCTCAAAAGTAAGTTGTCACCTGTGTCATACCAAGGCAGTCAGGAGAGGCCTAGGTTGCTTTTCCCAACGAGGTATAAGAACTGCTTCATGCAAAAGAGCCAGTCCTCTTCCTTAAACGAAGGGCACTTGACTGCCTGCTGAGCTCCTTCCGCCATCCAGGGGCTGCGCACTGAAAAAGTTCTTACTGAAGGCCTGCCACAAACTTGCGCAGCAAACAGCCTCATGCCCTCCTGTGCAGGTGTTTGCTTGTTTGTTTTTAAATGATCCTTGTTTGCTGTGCTCTGACAGTAGGAGTCTTATTTTCAAATATTCTTTAGAAAAGATTCACATTCATCGCGAGAGGATTTAAAAGGCCATCCTTTGCACGATGTGTGTGTGGCCTGCTTTTAGTCTGGAATATAGTGTACTGCAGTTGTGCACCCTAGTTCCTAACCGAGTTTTAAGAATGTGATCATTTTGATGAGCTAAGTAGATTCCAATGTTAAATGCAAAGCCAGTTAAACATTCTAAGTAATGAAGAAAAAATACATTGACTCCAAGACAAACGAAAGAATCACGTCTCTTAAAAAGAAAAGCAGAATTTTGAAGGCTGGCAGGCTGATGTAGCAAGCAAGCCAGAGAGGATCTCTGGGAGGCCCAAACAGAGCTGAGATAATTATGTTACAAATCACACGCTTTATTTTACAAGTCTTAATCTCATAACTGGGGCATCGGGGGTGGATCTACAGAGAACCATAAGCTTGCAGCAGACCACTCTGGGTGCTGTTAGTTGGTCCACTGAAGAGCCACCAAAAGGGACGCAAACTTCTTTAGGTCCTGAGACAACATCTCAGGAAGCATCTCGATGTCTCCACGCCCTTGGCCTTACAGTTCTAGCGTTCAGAGGGGCAGCATCCCCTGAGCAGCAGGCAGCAGCAGGCACAGAGCAGAACGCAAGGACTTCCACAAGTGTGGGCCCTGGACAATCAGCGGCTTCCATAGCCTACGGCACCTCAAGCACTGGTCTAGACAGACACTGCGAGGGGAAATGTGTCTGCTTATATCGGTCGATATCAGGCAAAGCTCTGGGGACATGTGTGATGTTTTTTTGAACGCCGCATGTGTAGAATAGATATGGTTGAGCCACTGATTTCGCTGGGAGTCAGTTTTAGAATTGTTTACTGTTCATTCAGCAGGTAAATGGAGTCAGTTATGTCAAGAACAGTCAGGCAACATGCATTCGCATGTACATGAGCAGTTCCCAACCTCCTCAAGGCCAAACACCCTTTATTCTCTCGCTATAGGCCACATGTTTAAAAAGATCTACTCCACTAAATGGTTAGGTAAGAATTCATCTTCCACTTAAGAAACAATGCAGTATTTTTGTATGTGTAACTGCCAGTCAGTTTGCACAAAACCTGAGCTAACCTGTTGGCAATAGTGGACTCCAACCTAAAAACCTCATAGTCTAATTGTAGTCTTTTGGAAACTGAAAACTATTCACAATCCTCCAAGAAAACTGAGGCATACAGATTAAGAACCATGGCTGAGAGGTCCCAGCCTGCCATACTGCTCTCTGCTTCCCAGGGACTGGAAGCGGGGAGGTAGACAATGTTCCCTCTTGATTGAACCCACCTGGATTCAGTGCTCAGTTTTGTTGCTTACAAGGTCACTTCAGGCAAGTTACTTAACCTCCCAATGCCTTAGCTTCCTGCTTTTAATTATTATTTTAATTATTATTATTTTAGCTTCCTTGTTTTAAAATGGGGTTAATTTTAATATTGGTGCCAGCCTCCTAGGGCTTTTGGAGAATTGAATGAGGTAATGTTATAGACAGCTAAGTTAGGTAGAAATATTATAGGGAGCAAACAGGGCTGGGCCTTCAAAGGAGCCAGTGCAGAAGACAAGATACCTTTGCAACTGTGGGGGAGACAGGCACCTCCGCTGAGGGACTCAGCTCAAGACAAAAGAGAAAACAAATGCACCTACATACTTCCTAAAGATAAACAGGGATTGATTTTTTTTTTTTTTTTTGAACTGGAATAAAACTAGGGACCTTGTACTTGCTGGGTAGGTGCTCTACTGCTGAGCTATATCCCTGGCCCTAGGATTGATATTCTAAATAGGTTTCGATCACCTTAAGGAATCCAGGAAAAGTGACTGATCCAACCTCCTGCAGGAAAAGTCCCTGTTCTGTTTCATGCCAGCTTGCTACATAACTTGCTTCCCCATTTGATCCTGATTTAATCAATTTTACTTAATCAATTTTACCTTAATCAGTAATCTTCTTGGTAGACCATAGTTTTGTTCTATACCTTGCCCACCTTACAATTTGCCATTTTTCCCTACCTTGGACCCGCCTCACCTGGTGCTTTTGCTCTAAAAAGCCCTAGGAAAGGCAAGGTCTTTGGCAACCTGCTTGGGACCCCTTCTGTCTCTCTCTCAGACCACGGCTTTCTTTCCCCAATAAATATATTCTGCTTTTACATCGTTTCTAAATTTCATCCTTTGATTTTAGAGAACACAAACTCATATTGAACATTTAGCAGGTTGGAAGTTTCTTTCCCCTATATCAGCAATACATGCAAAGCATATGTAGTAATAACAGGTATATAGCAATTGTACTCTAATTGCAAGCTTATGTGGCTACTGATAGTATTGGGAGTTAACTGTTGAGATTTTTGTTTTGTTTTTGGTACTGGGGATTGAACCCAGGGCCCTGCACATGCTAAGCATAGGATTTGCCACTGAGCTAGAACCCCCAAACCGTGTATTCCAAGTTTTATGTTCCTACCATCCAAGCAGTGAGAATCATTACCCAGAGGTTGTCTGGAACAACCTTTATTCTCTAGAAATTAGTAATCTGCTAGGGTCACAGAGTGAGTGCCTTAAGGGGATTTGTACACAGGTCGGACTTCATGGTCCACTTTTTGCTTTGCTACTGTGTTCCAGGTGGTACCTTGATTAGCCGGTCAACAGCTTGCTACTGGTGAAATCGGCTCTGGTTTCCTAAGAAGCTTAACAAGTGAATGGCTTCTTACATCCACTTGGAATTCACAAACAGTGGCATTTCTTTCTCATTGGAGCCAAATGTTTCTCCAGAAGAAGTAGATTTCCCCAAATTGTTATTAATAACTAAATTAGCACAGTAACAATTTGAAACACCACAGCCTAAAACTTACATAATTAGCTAGTCTTTTAAAATTTTCCATCCTTCCTCATAACCAGTCACAGAATCTTTCTCTCAACTGTTCTTTTCAGTATGGATGGGGAGCTAGTTGGAAATTTCCAGGAATGCCCCACCTCATTATATTCTTTTCTGTAAAGATTTATTCCTTTAAAAATCATTAAGCATGAAACCTGGGCATGATGTCACATAAAAGGCTGAGACAGGGGGATTGTCACAAATCTGAGGCCAGCCTGGGCTATATAGTGAGTTCAAGGCCAGCCTAAACTACACAGCAAAACCTTGTCTCAAAAAACAATATATGTATGTATATGTAAATACATATACATATATAAATGTGATATACTTTATAATAATTTTCAATACATTGCAAAGCAAAAATTCCAGAAAAGACAAAAGACAAGTTGGCATGAGCTCATACACCATGCAGTCTGGGAGGCTGAGGCAAAAACATGGCAAGTTCTAGCTCAGCCTGGGTAGTTGTCTCAAAAGAGAAAAGAAAGAAAGAAAGAAAGAAAGATAGATAGATTAAAAGGGTTGAGGATGTAGCTCAGCGCGAAAGCCCTATCTTTATCCCTAGTACCATTTCCAGGCTGTCTTTGGACATTATCTCCATAGCACGGCTCCTGATCCTTTTCCAGGGGCCTTTTCGAGGAAGCTGTCCTTGTTTTCTAACTCATTTCATTTAATTCCCACAGAATTTCTGATATGCTATCACTGCCTGTTTGTGTTTTCTGGGACTACTGGCCAATTTAACAGTGACTGCCCTCTTCTCTTTCTTTTTGGGGCTTTAATATCATGATAATACTATCTAAAAGGACGACAGTGTTGTCTCTGTGAAACCTACTTGGTTTCTTTGTTTCCTACCACAGATTAGGAATCTGTAACTCAGTCTGCATCCTGTACTTGCTGTGCCGTTAATTTACAGGTTTTGTTTTTGCCTCCATCACCTGTCATAGACTCTTACCTAAACCTATCACCTGGCCTCCCTCCTTCGGCCACTTATCTTTGTCCCATTAACCATTTTAAGTCCCACCCCTCTGCTTTTCTCTTGTCACCATGGCATTCACCAAAGGCCCTGTTGTGGACACTGTGTCCCCATCCATCGCAGCCTCTGCAGCTCGGTGTTCAGAGGGAGCCTGGCAGGTAAATGTATGAAGCCGCTCATCCCTGAGGCACGACCTGCAGCTACTGGGGGAATTGCTGTCCCTCCAGAGTTGTGGTGAGAGGTGGGGAGTGGGGTGCTCTCTATTCGGTGCCAGATTATCATTGCCAGGTAGGGATGCCAGATCTGCAGAATATTCCAACCAAGCCAAGAATCAGGATTTTTAATATAACAGCTGTTTTTGTGTGTGTGTGTGTATGTGTGTGTGTGTGTTTTTTTTGGGACAGGGTCTTGCTATGCAGTTCAGGCTTGCCTTGAACTCACTATGTAGCCCAGGCTGGCCTCAAACTTGCAGTGATCCTCCTGCCTCAGCCTCCCGAGTGCTGGGACCACAGAAGTACACCAAGACACCTGGTCCTCAGCCCTTCTTATATTTTTAAATTTTGAGTCTCACTAGAGCACTAAATTTATCAGGCTGGCTTGAACTTTTGAACTATTCTTCTACTTAAGCCTCCCTGAGTGCTGGGATTACAGGCATGCATCACCACACCTGATTTAACACACACACACACATTTAAATACCAATAGCAAGAACAAAAGAAAGGAAGAAGAAACTTGTAAATTAAATGAAATATAAGACAACAATCAGCTGTATAGTATGGACCCAATTTGGAATTGTGCTTTGAACTAACAAATTGTTATTTTTAATGACCTGATAAAACAAATTCAAATGCTGACTATGATATGTGATGTTATTAAGAAATTGTTACTGTTGATGTGGTATGGTACTGTGGTTGTTTTTCTTTATTAGTATTCAATTTTTAAAATTAATTAATTTATTTATTTGAGACTACGTAGTTGAGGCTGGCTTTGAACTCACTAAGTAGCCCAGGCTGGCCTCAAACTCATGGTGATCCTCGTACCTCAGCTTTCTGAGGGCTAGGATTATTGGTATGTACAAGCACACCTGGCAGTCTTTCTTTCTTTCTCTCTTTCTTTCTTTCTTTGTGGTCTTTTTGAGACAGGGTCTCACTATGTAGTTCAGGCTGGCCTTCAACTCACTTTGTAATCCAGGCTGGCTTCAAGTTCATAGAGATCTTCCTCCCTCAGCCTCCTAAGTGCTGGGTTTATAGATGTATGCCACTATGCCTGGCTAATATTTCATTTTTTTAAAATGTATTTTTCAGTAATTCACTTTAAAAAATTTCTTATTTTGAAGTATTTTAAATTTATAGAAGAGTTCTACTTAGATTCTTTCTTTCTTTCTTTCTTTCTTTCTTTCTTTCTTTCTTTCTTTCTTTCTTTCTTTCTTTCTTTCTTTCTTTCTTTCTTATTTTTGGTTTTGTGACAGGGTCTCCCTGTGTAGTTCAGGCTAGATTTGAACGTAGCCCAAACTGGCCTTGAACTCATCATAAAGCTCTTGCCTCAGCTTCCCAAGTGCTGGGATTGCAGGCATACACCACCACACCTAGCTTGTTCAAGATTTTCATTGTAAAGTTTTAAAAGGTTATGTTTATGAATGACTTGAATGACATGTTTATGATATGATGTAAATGGATAGCAAGATACACATTTAAGCTTTAATTAATTAATTAATTTTGGAGATACTGGGAATTGAACCCAGGGCTTTTGTGCTAAGCAATATCTCCAGCCCTTTTAAATTTTTTTATTTTGAGGGTCTTACTAAGTCACCAAATTGCTCAGGCTGGCTAGAATTTGTAATTCTGCCTCAACTACCTGAGGTACTGGTATTATCGGCATATCACCATGCCCAGATATAAGATCCCAATTTTTCTACAGAATATTGTCACAGCTATTAAAGATTACCATGCATAGATAAAAGATTGAAAAGATACATGCAAAATGTTAACATTCCAATTTTTCATAATAAAAATATATTACTTTTATAATGAGAAGAAAGATCTATGAAACTAAAGAACTGGAAAACAGAAACACTGATGACTAATTAAATACAAAATATTGGCTCGAGATTTAGCTCAGTGATATAAATGCCTGTCTGGCAAGCGTGAGGTCATGAGTTCAATCCCTGGTACAAAAAAAAAATATTGTTGGGAGTCAAACAAAACACACATATGGGCTGGATCTGCCCCAGTGGGTCCCCAGAGCAGCACATTTTGATTTAAAAAATGGGTCTGCAAACTATAAGCTTCAGGCTAAATTCAACTTGTTACCTGTATTGTACAATTCATAAGATAAGAATGATTTTCGTATTTTTAAATGGTTAGAGGGTAAAGAAGAATATTGCATAATATGAAATTTATATAAAGTTAAAATTTCAGAATCCATAGGCAGTCATATCTATCATTATATTTAATATTATGTATTATTATATTTTTATTTCATCAACATATGATTGTGGAAATTTTCATTCTCCTTTGTTATATAAATACCTACAAAATATTTTCAGTTTTGCCTCAACCACTATTAGATAAAAATTATGGAAGGCTGTTGGTTTGGAATGAACTCCTGCCCTGGGCCCCAGGAGACCACAGCAAAATGGAGTTATTCTTGCTAAAGTGCCACATCACTAAACTAGACGTCAGTTGTTTTTCTGACATAAGAAATCAGAAACAAGGTAATAACCAAATCCCCGAACAGGCCAGTTTTTTTTTAGCAGCATGGTAAGACAGTCCCCCGTGCTTTAACCCTTATAAGGAAAGTAACACGAAGTAGCCCAGAAAAAAACCCGCTTTTTTTTTTTTCTGTATGCTGTTTCCTTATTCCTGCTTGAGCTACCCATTACCTGACTGTTGTCCAGGCCCAGCAAAATGTCTTTGTATTTTTTCTAGACGGAGTGCTGCCTGACACAGAAATTGCTAGTAAAAGCCAATTAGATCTTTGAACTCAGTTTGTTGAAATTTTGTCCTTGACCACCAGAAAACAGTCTAAAATCCTCCCTGTCTGCTGTGTTCCAGCCCCAGGGTAGGCACTGTGCTTCCACTGTGACCTGAGAGCAGCCTGGTCTGCAGTGAGAACTCTGCACCAGGAGTCAAGCACTGATCTGCCACTCGACTCTGCAAAAGACTTGTCTTTCGCCACTCTGGTCGCAGTCCCTGCAGTGAGAGAATTTTAAAAAAAGGCCCAACAGCCACATGGCAACAGAAGTCTCTGGTTCAAATTCCCAGATAAACACAGCAAGAACAGGGACAGTGGCAATGTGAAGTGTTGCCTGCCACCCAGGTGAGGTTCTCCTGGAAAGCAAGGAATCCACAGAGTCAGAATATCCTCTAGCGGATGACAGACGGCTCAGGAGTCCCTCAGAGTGGAGGAGAGCAGGGGAGAGAGGGAAGCAAGGAAGGAGGCTTCGAGGGGGCTTCTAAAGCAGAGCAGCATGCGAGCCACAGGCAACGTTTCCTTAGGAAAACTTTTCTCAAATCTCAACTTACAGCAAATATTTTGGGTAGATTTCCAGCCTGTGTTCTGCCAAAGACCAAAAGCACTTGGTCACAGCACATGTAAATGGTCTGCGCCATTTATTTAAAGTTTAATTCAGCTTGAATAGAGCAACTGCTGGATGGGCACAGGCAGGGAGGGGCATTTTGGCATTCTCGGCATGTAGACAGCATGTTGGTATGGAACTGGAAATTTTCTAAGACTGAGTAGATCACCTTTAAGGACATCTGTCAGGAGGTGCTGTACACTAAGCAACGTGGCCAACATTCTGACTGAAATCAGACATCGGCACATGTGGCACCCAGTCTTTCCCAGCTGGCCTGCAGCCTGCATTGTAGGGGTTCTCCTGAGCTTTCTTTACCTAATTGCAACCCCTCTCCACTTTCTCCCTTGTACCCTCCACCTCTGGCTACAGGGCCCAGCAAAACAGCATCTCCTTTTATTCACCCCAACCGCCTGCAAACTGCCCCTTTGTTCCCTCTTTCCTATCTTGCACACCCCCACCTGCCCCCTTGCTGCCCTTCCCAGTATGCAGAACTTCCCATTTTGCTTCCCAAATGACCACCCCATTTTCTTCCACATGGTTTCCCCAATACCCAGTCCTACTTAGAGAATTTTTCTGGGGCGTAGTTCCTGCCTTTGCCTCTTTTTCTCTTTCTCAGCTCAAGAAACAAGAAAAAAAAAGTGTGTGTGTGTGTGTGGGGGATTACAAGGGCCCTGCCCTTCTGAGATTTAACCACATTCTCAGCTGGTGGCTTTTGTTTTCTGTCTCACTGGCTTGTAAGGCCCTCGGGGCAGGCACTCTGCGTCATATCACCACATCATGCTCTGCACTGGGGAAGATGGGCAGGACCATGAGGCCTTAATTAGACCAAGGCCTCAGCCTGGGTAGGAGATTTTAGTATGCAAAAGGAAATTTCAAAATATCCAGTTGGTAGCAATGACTGTGAAGTAAGAAAAAGGGTTATTTTATTGTGTAAAGCAAATAATGAAAGGCTCCATTCCCTTTCATGAGTGCCGAAGGGATATTCAGACCCTTATTTTAAAAACAAAACTGAACCGGAAAAACAAACTCGCTCAGTAGGCTAACAATGAGTGTAGACACAAGTGCTGGTCTCGAGTAGAAATAGCTGTAGAAGCAAGAAAGCTATTAAAGAAAAAATGTGAAATCAGTTGTAAGATCAAAAGAGCAATTTTCTGGTCAATGGCATGCTGGGATCACCTAACAAAGACAAGTGATTTGGCAACTGGTCTCTGATTTACCTGCTGCCGAGAAGGCTTTCTGCAGAGCTGTCAGCCAGGAGACCCCCATTGTCAGTCAGGGAAGGTAAAAAAGCAAAAGCATCTTGCTGCTGGCCTCACAAATTCAAATTTTTGTATTCCAGGGTTTCTCAACTTAACATCTGCTCATGAATGCAAAAGTGGCAGCCGTTACTGAGGTCACCTGGCAATGCAGGCCGACCAGCTTGGAGAAGGGCAGCCAGACATACGGTGGCTTATTAGGAGCCAAGACATTTTGGGAAGGTGATAAGAGCAAGAGACAAAGTCCGAATGAAGAGCGGTCCTTGCCATCAGCTGAGTTGTCCCCAAACTGGAGGCTAGATTTCCGGGAACAGGAACAAAGGCCACTAAGAGGACAGCATGCCATTCATTTCTTTCTGCACCAGAGAGGATCCATGACTGTGTCCAGATCATGCTGTGGACAGAGTCCCATAGGGATTATGTCATATTCACAGTTTATAGCTGTGCCTGTTATATAGTAGGTGCTCAACAAATGCTCCAAGACGTGAACTGAATTGTTGAAGTCCCCTCCACTACAATACTCTATTGCAAAGGACCAGAAGTTTGATTTCATGCAATGGGATATGGCTCAAAAACCCAAATGAGGTATAAGGAGCCAGCCAGGCCACCTTCACTATGCTAAGCAAAGTCTGCTAAATTATGAATCAGTTTTAGGAAGTGAATGTTCAAAGGTTCTAAGATCCTTATAGTTTCTAAGTTGTATGGCAAAGCCATTCTTCATTCTCTGGCTTTCATAAGCAGACTAACTTGAAAGGCTCTAAAGGAGTCTTCTTAGCACTATTTGCTATGATAGAGAAAAGTCACTCTAAACAATAAAGCTTTAAAAAAAAAACCAAAAGAAAAGATGTCTATAGAGCTGAAATGTTTCACTGAAACCTGAACAAAGTTCACTAGTTGTCTATGACAAAGACTTGCTGGCTTAATGTAGTGGCACACACCTGTAATGACAGCTCTGAGACGGAGGCAGGAGGACTGCAAGGTAAAGCTCACCCAGCAACTTAGTGACTTAACAGGACCCTGTCTCAAAATAAATAATGAAAAGGGCTAGGGATGTAGGTCAGTGCAAAGACCGTGGGCTTAATCCCCAATACCACCACCACCACCACCACCACACACACACACACACACACACACACCTTCTTGGTAAGATAAGACAGATCCTTCTGCCATTTTGCCTTTGAAAATATTTAACAGATACCTCAGTGTTTTGCTATGGATTTAAATTCTGGAATTCTTAGGAAAAACAAAGGAAGATGTTTTCCAGAAATTTCCTTGCTCTGCAAGACTTTTCTTGGGTTGGTGCTGAATCTGTGCCAGGATTTCTTCACCACCTATGAGTGCAATGTCCCAAATTTCACTGCAACTTCTGAGGTATTGTCAGGGTGGTGAGTGGATCAAAAGCTATGACCCCACTGGTACCAAAATGCAGGAACATGCGCCACGCTATCACTGCTGAGAAGTTAGCAGACCTGGCTCTGACAGTGACATGTACACCAAGAAGGGGAAGTTTGCAGCTTGAGCCTAAGCACACCTCCACCTGGTGAGGCCTTTGTCAGGTCTTCACCTGGCTGGATCCCTCTTGTCACGCAGATCTCTACTCAAGTACCACCGCCCAGGAAGGCTTTTTCCAACAACAATCCTAAAGTGGCTCTCTTCCTTACAATCCACCACCCTTGCTTTTTAAGTTTTTATTTTTCTTTTTTGCACCTGTATTCTTTAGTTATTTGTTTACATATTTATTTTTAACTTCCTTTCGCCATCTCCAGCCCTGCCATACTTAGTCAGGTCCATGAGAAGAGTGCTGTGGTCTGTCTTGTTCATTATTATATATCTAGCTTTTGGAATATGACTGTAGATAGTAGGTGCTTAGTAAATGGGCTGAGTGTTTAATTACCAGGGAAGCTGTTAAGAAGAGCATTTTTATTGGTACTGTAAAAATGAGCTACATGGAACTCAAAGACAGCGTGATTTAGTATTAGAGAGAAAGGTGAGATCCTTTTCTAGATATTTCTCATATATCACACAGTAAAGAGGTTCTAAGTCAAGATCTGACAGGGGAATCCACTGAAATCGCTGAAGTAGATCACATCACTATAGAAGCAAGAGATGCAATCTTATATTCTCACTGAATTAATGCTTGGAAAAAGATTTCCTATCCTCAAAAGGAAAAAAACGAGTGTTGAGAATTTTAGACTGTAAATCATTCAGGCACATAACCATACATTTGCCCATTTCATTTTGGTGAGAACAAAGCAGTGGTTGGCACTTTCTTCCTGTCGCACCTGCTCTAGCTTGCCCAGTATAAACACCTTACCAAAAAGTGCAAATAGGTTAATCATAGTCTTTTAAACAATGAGAGGAGTAAGTGCCATCTTCAACTGGCAGGAAACATTTTCAGTTAATCTAGGAAATCCAATAATAATTGTAAATGGGTAAGTTTAGTAAAGCTTTGTGCCTTGTAAACATTACTGTGAAATAGGAAGGCAAAGCATTAAGTGAAACATAATAAAGTAATAAATAATAATTATTTTTCCATTCACTGATCTATTTATTAGAATGATAATGACAGAATACACTTCCTAACAATCTTATTTGGATTTCTGGTACCTTCAATCATATTTAAAATTCTTTTAGGCACAACCAAGAACAACATAAATAAATAATTCCATTAAAAATCATTATGTATGAAAATTTACAAGATGACACAAGTGTACTTGAGTTAAAAACAAAAGCGTTGGCATCCTATAAGTGTTAAAATGTGTCAGATATTCATGTTATGATAAGAACAATAGCACTGTATTGTTCCAATCTTATAACTAAGATCCAAATGGGATAAAAATGATTAATTTGCCCTGGCCTATTAAAATAGAAGACACTATAGTAGTAATCTTTCTGAATAGCAATAGTGTTTTAATTATAAATGCAGAGCTCACTATTTGCTCAAGAGTGAATGACAATTAGCCTGATCCTATTGCAACTATTAATGTTACAGGTACTAAAATAAATTGCAATACTGAAACAGGCTTCCAACATTTCCCTTCAGTTTATGATCTGATGGATACTGTATTCAAAATATATTTAGTCATTTTAAGTCCTAAGAAAAAAGGAAAATGGCTCCCGAACAGTCAAAATAATTAAATAAATAAAGGTGTTGCAGGATGAATATTTCACGGCAAGCCCCAAGCACGAAATCACTAGGAGATGAATCATGTTCTAATATAATTGAGCCAGAGAAAGATTTCACGCAAAAATACTTTAGTTGGCCTCAAAACAATACAACAACAACAACCATCCTCTTAGCACTGAAGAGGTTTGACTGTGCAGACAATACTGTACAATATTAGAAAAACTGCTGGCATGAAGCAACTATTTACACAGATGGTTCTGAATCTCAAGGTTCTTCACATCGGAGCAAAGCTCTGGGAGATTTTAGGTTTTGCAATATCTTCCTCTAACACACCTACAAAGATCCTACCATACAAGCTCAGTGTGTA
Source organism: Dolichotis patagonum (assembly GCA_004027295.1). NCBI lineage: Eukaryota > Metazoa > Chordata > Mammalia > Rodentia > Caviidae > Dolichotis > Dolichotis patagonum. The sequence continues at coordinate 58,134 of PVJX010007468.1, forward strand.
TTTGTCATTGAGGGGGCAGGCTTGGGTTCGGGTCCGTTGGTATTCAGAGCTCAGAGGTTACCAATGGAAGACTGGGGAGAAATAGTAGCATAAGCATTTTCTGATTCTCAGAATTTCTAAAATACCTTTTGTTTCAGAGGCGCTAATGAACTCGTGATAGTGAAACTACACCTCTGAACACAAACCTTGACCTGCATTCTGGAGTAATTACAAAGAAAGCCTTATTTTTGACAGTACGAGCACAGAGGGAGAAAAGAACTGTTCCACTACAAGCTTGCTCTATATATTTAGAAATATGGCTTAATTTTTAAGGCTCAAAGACCGCATTTTTAAACCGTTTAAAGCAGTTCAGATTCTATATGAGAGGAAACAGAACTGCAAATTTTTCATTAAACATTTGTATCCTTTTTAAAGACTTTTTTTGCATATCTGTTATTGCATTTTTAAATACGAATTGGTTACCAAGGAAACAGGTTCCGGCCCAGTGTTAATTTGAAACTAAAATATATTTGAGAAGTTAAGTTCAAAGAAAAGAGCTCAGGAAATAATTTTGAAAAATGCCAGAATTTGGAACTTACAGAACCATAACTGTATGGTCTGCACTGAACCATTCGAGGTGCTTGATTTCATTTAGTGAAGCTCTATGTTTCTAACAGGGCCATTTATGTTTAATATTTCCCCCTTTAAAAATGGTAACTTCTCATCCCTCAAATTGCATATACATATATATATGCCAATAACGTATTTACTCTTATATATTACCTGAAATTGATTTTGGAAGCATGTAAATTTTTATTTTCACCTTTCTTATAACACGTTAAAGACCGCTTCTTAAAATTTAAATATTTTAAATATTTCTGATTAAGCTTATTTGTGCTCTTTGAAATTATCTCTAGAAACCCATTTATTTTTAGTTTCAAGCTAAAATAAAGCTGAATCATCAGACTTTTCAAAAAATTCTTTTGTTGTCTAGTGGCGCCACACCTCTCATATAACTGATTTTTAAAGAAAGGAATCATCACACTCTTAAAGCAGAATCATTTTATAAGTTTATAAAAACTATATATTTGTATAGTACCTGAATAGGAAAGGCTAGCCAATTTAATACCCCCCCAAAGACTACAAGTATCTTATTTTTTATTTTAAAAGTCACATTTTAATCTATCTAATGCTCTTACTGCATGGCTTAAAAATCTATAAAACATGCAAGTTTCAACCTACCTGTATGCATCACTTAATGCAATGCTAGCATGACAAGACAGCCATTTTTATGTAAGGCGATGGAGACCAACTGATTTCTCCGTCTTCTTGCTCACAAGTTTTAGATGCAATTGTCACACACACCAAAAATCATACGCAGAACAGCTTGAATGTACTGTGATCCCAAGAACTGAATTTATCAACAGGAAACAGGATTGAAAAAAGTAGTTTCTCATCCAAGGTTTCTCTGAAGCTGCAACCAAGGAGGTAGTGTGTTGAATTTTTTTTCCTTGCTCCTCTGAGAGTTCAAAGCTCAGAGCTGACCACTGCAAAGGCCACTGTCACATTTGCTGAAAATCAAGCCACTGGCAACAGCAGTGAAAATACAAATTTGAGAGCTGAAGTTGCTTGCAGGGATGGAGTGCATAAGAATTAAAAATAGATCCCACCTTGCCTCCCACCTGCACAGTAAACATGTAAGTTTCATGTGTTTAATTTGATATTCACATTAATTAACAATACAACATACATTATTAAAAAGACAGCAAATGCAGGAAGAAAGGGGAGACACCATCTGCTAGCAGAGTTTGGTTGTTGTTGTTTGTGGTTTTAGGGTTTTGTGGGGCTTATTTGGCTTTGTTAAAAAAAAAAAAGGTAAAATCGCATTTTGAATGTGATGAAAAGCAAACACCCAGAAGTAAATGAATCGGAAATGAAAGGTGATGTCGAAATATCTAAGGCTGTAATGAGGCAAAACAAGTCTTCTCTACCGGATGATATGGCATAGAGAGCATTTACATACTCACATCTGAAAAACTAGGCAACGTGTAATGAATTCTACACACAGCATGCACACACAGCACAAGCACGGCTAATCCTGACTGCCATCTTAGGCTCGCAGAAGCAAGATACGCAATGCATGCAGCACACGAGCACTAGGGAAGGAGGAGGCAAGGGACAGCTCACCTTAAACGCAGTATCTGATTAATGTTGTAAGTGACATTGCATATCAGCCTCAGAGTCTTGGTTCAACTGGGTAGGAGGGAACAAAGAAAAATGTCATCAACTGGTGATGCAAGATGAGCCCAATCACTAAACACTGCTTAGCAAACTCCAAATTCTGCAACCAGACAGTAGAAGGCATTTCATACACTTGAGCAGAGCTGCTGCACAATGAATGTGTCCTCCTGCTTCTGTGATTCAGTCCTCTTGCTAAGGAAGAAAATAAGCTGAAGTGAATACTGTCATATCCTCTTCTTGAAGAAAGCTTTCAATACAGTATGTATCTGGTCCGGGATGCATTTTTATAGACTGTTAATTTCATAGAATTGCTAACAACAAAAATCAAAACTGTTAGCTATTGCAAAATAAAGAATACTTCTGATAAAGGGTACAGCATTTCTAGATTATTTTTTAAAATCCTAAATGGTGCCGGCAGGCTTGTAGAAGAATGCATGCTCAGCTGTCTGTATCCGTTCTATAACCTTTAACCACAAGCAGCGTAAATGTATCCTGCTAAATGTATCTGCAGTAGAGAATGCAGATACCGCCTCAGACAGAATCGTATTAAGATTGTGAATGAATTTTCTTAAATTAGAAGCAGAATAAAATTAGTGCAGAAAAATAGATTGATGCTGAGTTCCTTTGGATGCATAGCTGACTGTCATGAACAATAAAAGCTATCTTTAGACTACTGACCTAAATAATACTCAGATTTAAAGCAGCATACTGTACGTGTTCAGAACATGGAAAATGCAAAATGAGTTTTCCTCTCCCTCCCCCTTCAAAGGTTAAATTTAAAGGTAACCAGCCATTTATAGGAATAGCAAAAAGACTATAAAGACAGTACGTACTGTAGGAGAAGAAATGGTGTTGTGCTGGGAGGCAATGTTTCTTTGTTTTACTTTGAGGCTTATTTTAGCTACGCTTGCATGATGACATTGACATCGGCAGGTCAGGGCTGACACTGGGTTGCTATCCGTTTTATGAGTGAAATGTTTCCCGAAAATTAAATCTCATCTACTCAAACACCAAATTTCATGTCTTCTTCAATACCATTTCCCTACCCCCACTGCCCAAGATTGATGGGATCTAGCTTGGCTGTATATACTAAATAGGAATCACTTTCTGCAGATGCCAATACATAATTGTGGGGAATTAATTTTTTAAATAAAAAACCTTTAAGAATTCTTATCACACCCCTTTTCATTCCTATCATCACACACACACACACACACACACACACACACGTACACACAAAATTGAAGCTCAAATTGCAATGAAATGTTTAACATGTGGAACAAAAACTGTTGAAAGAGCTGCTTATTCAGGATTTTAAAGAAATGCCTAATAAGCAAATACTATTTTGCTACAAAACCAGTGCCACCACGTTCCCAAAGAAGAAAACAGTGTAGCTTGCTAGAAAAATTTTCTCCAGATACTACTGGCAGGTACAAGCCACACAAGATTTCATTTACCATGCTTTATAAAACAAGATGCTATTTATTTTAAGGAAATAGAAGAGATTTTTTTCCATTCTATTTATTTAGCTCGAAGAAATCACACCCACCCCTACCCTTAGATCCTGGATATAAGCCAATATTTTTATGAAATGCTATGAGATTGATTTTAAGTATAAAACATTTATATATTTTTTCTTATCCCTCCCAAAGTCTTTAATTGCCTATCGCATCACTGACTAGGCTAATGGTAATTAATTTTAACACAGGCAAAAATGAATTAGTATTTTCTGGGGTTGCTAGTTTTCCAGCGGCTCTCTCTTCTATAAAATGGCTGGAAATAATCAGGTTAGCAAAATATTTCAGTTCCCAGAAAAATTTTAAAGGACAAATATATTTGAGCATCTTAACATGTGTACTAGGTTTCCCAACCAGCTCTTTTGTTTGCAGCTCACATTTCATCTCCTTTCACAGAACAGAAGTGACTTTTAGCTGAATGTGCAGAAAGTACTCTGCCCACCTCTAACCTATACACTGCAGTCACTGAGTTGGGTTGTCCAGATGGCGGGTCCTACCTGGTCCATAGCAAGTCCTCTTCTCTTTGGAGCACATCTCTCCTTCACAACTACTCTGAAATAAATGTGGCTCTAAAGAAAACAGTAGCTCCTGGTCTAACACCAATGGTGGAGCCATCTTCCCCACCCCCACATCATCGCTCTATGAGCTCTGGTTAACATTGACAGCGACAGAAAATTAGAATGGAGTGTCCTTAGGCCAGTTCCTCTTTTACCATGGGGGTTGAGAAATAGAGACTAGCATGGTGAGTACAAGGCACCAATTTAACATACAGTCATCTGTAAAGCAAGGTCCTTCAAGTGGGGTTGGAGGAGGTTGAAGCAAACTGACACTCAGTGTCAGTTGAGCATTTCCCCATTGGTGACATCTGAAAGCTGGACATGTCAAACATTCACAAATTATATTATGTAGGCTAAATACATATAATATGGAATCATCTCCAGCCACATAGAACTAAGTTGCTGCCTCCTCTGTCTGGGATAATAAATAACAGTGGCAATAACAGTAATCCGTATCAGGCTCCCTGGAGATGATTTAATAGTGCTACAGAAAGAAGCATGGTGGATGCGGTCACGTCCCCTACTAGTACTAGTAAACCAGGTGCCAGAGTGAATGGTGTCCAAACCTGTCCATGAGGTTCTTTGTCCACCTTCCATCAAAATAAACCAAAAAGCCATTAAGTCAAAACCTGTTTGGGTTAAACAAACATGAACTATTGCTGAAAATATTCAGAGGGAAGAGCTTGTTTAGGCCGATGTTCTTGGCTAGAAAATTCTGCTTTGTATTTGGGGAAAAAAAAATACTCATGCCTGAATTATTTAAACTTTGTCATGATTACATGCATCAAATATATGCTTTCACTTATGATTTTTAAAAACTGTGTGCTCCTCATCAACTTCCTCAGGGCATAGATACAGACATCAATGTAAAAGACAAATCCATTTCCCACAATGAAAATTTTAGCCTGTTTCTGCCATTATGACTAGTCACACAGAAGGTACCCCAAATCATCTGGCAAGAGCAAATGAGGGGACAGAGCTAGCTAGCAATGAGGGGCGAGTCTTTCACTTTGATTAATGTTCTGACTTGCTCACGGTCTTCTTGTTCTGCAGGCTGAGCTAATTTTATCTCCAGTCCTGTGGGTTAAAGTTAAATTGCATGCTTTATGCAAAGTATATAATTCAAGTATGAACAAAGCTTGGCGCTCTACATTTAAAAAAATAAGTCCCAGAGGAATCCTTGGTTTACAAACATTTGGATTGGTCTGCACGTTTCTTTATGCCATTCACTGCATTCAAAATTACAGCTGGTTTCCTTTCACAACTAATATTGATGATCAACATTTATAAGCAAATTTTTTTTCATCCAGTGAGGCTATTATAATTAAAAATTTCTAAACAATCCACCAAATATGAGACTTTTGTTTAAACTCTTAGAATTTAAAAAGCTTAGAAAATTTTTATGATGTTGATTATATCTGTCCATGTATCCTGAAAACAATGTGATGACTTATCAATGACTAAAAACGACTGTATGATATTTTAGCCAAAATTTTTGGGAAAATCTAATCTCGCTTTGAATGGCTACATGTTGCCTAGATATCTGAGTAGAAATTCTTCCTTTCTGTCTTGACCAGAGCTGAAAATCTGTAATAGCTATTATTTATGCTAGTTGAACCTACTACATGCTCAATATTTTTAAATTCTAACCAATAATACTACTACATAGGTATTACTAATTCTAACTAATACTACTACATAGGTAATACTAATTCTACATAGGTAATACTACTACATAGGTAATACTAATTCTACATAGGTAATACTAATTCTAAATAATAATACTACAACATAGGTATTAACTATAATCATTTTTTGAGGAGGGACTAATAAAGATTATTAGGTACACAGTAAACAGCCGACCTGGGATTCAAATCTAAGTGCAACTGATTGCAAAGCCCCTATATTTTCACTGATCCTAGAATAACAAGACATCCTTCTAATCTACTCTACCCCTAACATCAATGATTTTCTATTTGTGTAGACATCTAGTGCAGGGGACCCTAGCTCCTTGGAGCCATGAGTACCACTGGTTGTTTATAAAAATGATCCTCTACTCCCAGGCCACCAACTGGAGAAAAAAAAGGCCAGGCCAAGCAGGTGGAAAAGACAGAATAAAAGAGGAGGAATCAATTAGACCATCTTGGGAAGCAAAGGGTCGAGAGCACAGTAATGATTTTGGAGAGTAATTTGTCATAATTTGGAAATATCTTAAGAGGCAAAGTAAATGGAAAAAGCTTACCTTTCCATATAAATCAAGATTTTACCCAGTGAAATGCACTTTTTCCATGTTACAGATGAGGAGACTGAAGCTGCTTTACCTAAACTCACACCCTTAAGCCAGGTATGGTGGCGCATGCCTATGATCCCAGTTTTCCAGAGGCTGAGGCAAGAAAATAATCACAAGTTTGAGGCCAGCCAGTGCAGTTTGCTTGCTAGGTTGGGTGGAACAAGAATTTGACTCCAAGTATCCTGCCTGCTGGTATTTCTTGCTATTTGATTATCTCCCTTTATTGGCAGGGCTGCATAGTAAGTTCAAGACCAGGCCGAACCTACAAGGCAAGACCTTGTCTCATAAAAAAAAGATACCCTGCATAAGTGAGATTACTTACTCACTGTATTAAAAATTACAGCTTGTTTCCTTTTGTACCTAATTTATTCAGCATTTGTGAGTAAATTTGTTATCAGGTTATTTGGCTGTTCTGAATTATTGGTTAAAGAAAAAAATCAGTATAACAAGACTCACCTATTTTCAACTGGTAAACTGTGTGTGTTTTTTTAATGAACAGATTAAGTATTATGAGTTTCTTCTCCCAACATACTTTAAAGATAGACTATTGATTGACTGATTAATTGTAGTAACTGGGAATTGAACCCAGGATCTTGCACGTATGAGGTAAACTCTATGTCACTGAGCCAAATAGGTATGCACCACTCAGCCTAGCCCTAAAATGGACTTTTTAAAAACCTAAATTTGGGTGCAAGATTTTCCTTAAGCAAGTCTGGTGTTCTAAGTGTGTCATTTTAATGAGTGACTGTATATGTTCTCTGTTCATTTTCCTTTTGTTTAATGTCTCTTTCCAGCTCTGTAAGTTTATGATTCTCGAAACTCCAGTGCAGTTTGCTTGCTAGGTTGTGTGGCACAAGAGCTGGACTCCAGGTACCCTGCCTGCTGGGTGTCTGTGGCTACTTGGCTATCTCTCTTCATTAGCAGGTATTTTATATGTCGACCAGATGGCTCTTAAAGGGTTTTTTTTAAAAAACCAATCAGTTGCATCCTTCCTGAGACTATTTTGTTCAGTTGTAAAGAGGCAGTAGAATGAACAGTTGGGTGAAGAGACACACTGGAGGAGTTTCTCCTGCAGCAAGCCCTCCCTAGTCCTTAGGCATCACTGGTCTTACTCCTATCCCATAACATCGAGAAATGTGGGAAAGGATGGCAAGGATTGGGGACCAGACTGAGGTTTACCTTCCAGAGAAGAGGAGGAAGAAGGGAAACAGAAACCATGTGGTTTTCAACAAAGGAAAAGTGACAAACGACAGGCTGCAAGGAAGGCTGTGGTTGACACCTACCTAACCCAACTCAGATCTTCCCAGTAGGAATACGCTCAACAGGTATCAGTGCCATTATGGATGTCACTATTTCAGCTTGAGAGCCTGCATACTGTTGTTCCTGTTTTCCTTTCTCAGTGTATTTGAAATATGGCATCAGTGATGACCTGGAGTGGTCTCGGGGACCAACAACATCCTTGCAGTCCTACTTGCATGCTCATCTGCTGTCATGACTGCTGCCTGCCACTCACCAAACTGAAAATAAATAAAACCACAGGGTCTTTTAGACCTGAGTTGGCAAAATATATATTCAGCAGAAAAGCTGAGGTAGTTTTTTTGTTTTTTGTTTTTGAGAAACTGGCAACTACATTGAAAAAGGAAGGTGGGAATATAAGTGAAGGTGAAGAAAGAATTCTTTTTTTTTGTTTTTTGAGTCAGTCTTGCTATGTAGTTCATGCTGGCCTTGAAATCACTATGTAGCCCAGCGTGGCCTCGAACTCATGGTGCTTTTCCTGCCTCAGTCTCCCAAATGCTAGGAAGAATTCTCATGGTTCCATAAAAATCTACCTCATTTGGGAGTATAATCCTCTCCTTGTATCTCTCCACCCTGGTAGCAAATATTCTCAGACTCAACTCAGGAACAAATTTATTTGCTGTCTCTTCTCTTAGACAAATTATTCCGTGGCTGAGAAAAGCTCTAACCTTGCACCTCTTCTCAGCCTGAGCAGCTTAACAAGCTTCTGTGCATCTTCATTTCCTTTGGGCTAAACAGGAAAGTACAGTAAGTTTTTGTTGTGTTGAATTATCTACCTTTGCTTCCTGGCAGATCTTTGTGTCATCCATGGTGCTGGAGCTTTTCCTCATGCAATGGGGTGGTTCATTAGGGCCTACTCTCAACTCCTACCACCAGTCATGGCAGTTCTTTCTCTACTTTTACCACTATCAACGATATCTTCAGCTTTGAGTCATGAAGACACGTCCTAAAATGGGAGAACTTGCTTTGTGAGTTAAGGGATGACTCTGGGGTTCCATCACTGATTTATTAAGGGGAGTCACAGTAGATTGGCAAGTGCATCATGGTGCTTTGTGTAAACCTGTCCTTCCTGGAACGAGGGAAGGGGCCATGGAATTAAGAGTGGTCTGATAACACTACTACTGCCTCCCAATGTGCCTCAACCTTTTCCTGGGCCCTTGATAGCAGAGTGTGTTTCACAGAATTAAGGGATGGGGATGATGCTTCAGAGAATGCTATCTATGTCCTTTCTTTGGGAAGAATAAAACATGGTTCAAAGACAGTAAGGGATATACTCAAAGACCTCAGTAATCAGGATAGAAGCTATATTCTTAAATTTTTGGTGTACTCTTTAAAATTCCATACACTGGCTCAATTTTTTAAAAAAATTCTGAACTTTCATATAGGCACTTAATTAATGATTATAGATTGAATGAATATGAATAGATACCAGCATGCTGGTAATTCTGCTCAGAATAAAATACTATAGTATACATAATTTTTAAAAGAGCTCTACTAAAAATAATTTTAAGCAAAATAGTAAATAATTGGCCCCAAACCACCTGGGACCAGTGTAACTTAAGAAGTTTCAGAGAACCAGGTTTAATTACTATATTAAGTCTGTCAGACTAAGTTTAGCTAGCCAATATTGCCTGTATTCTGTTTGGTTTGCAAAGAAACATCTCATGAGTTAGCATGAACAGCTAAAAATAAGTTGCAAGTTTCATTTTCCATTGTTCAGTATGGTTTTGAAACCAAAAGGTGCAAAACTAAGAGATTCACCAACACCTATGAAAACTCAACAATTTAGCTTTTCATCTTTCTAACATACTGTCCTGATGGGCCAGCTCACTTCTGGGCCCTGGAAATGATCTCTGTCCCTCTCACCACAGTCTCTTAAAATGAGTTTCCCAAATAAAGCTTGGCAGGAAATTGGGGGCTGAGGGCAGTTCTGGGTGGGAAAGCAGTGTGTGACTGTGTTGTCACATCCGGACAGGATGCCACAGAACTTCAGCCCCTCTCCTAGGTGATGCTGGGAACCCCTCTGCAGCAAGTGGAGTAATAGTTTCATTAAGACAGGGCTCTGGAGATGCCAAATGCTGTGAGTCTCCATTAACCGATATGACTATGGCCTTGTACAATTTCATTCCGCAAACCTAGGCAGTTCACGATAAACGTCAAAACCAAATTTCCAGGGCTGCGTCTGGTAAGAAGGTATTTGACAGAGGTGCAAATGCCTCAAAGGGAAGGCAGCCATTTCTGCAGCATTCAGCTATGGCTCATGGCCCAGAGACAGCAGTGCTGTTAAAAGAAAGCTTTCCAATGAACGAGACTGAAAGGGGGCAAAGAAGGGTTAATCTCCCTCCATTAAAGGTGGGGCCATTTGGCAAAGGTGAAGAGAATAATCTGTATGAAGAGCAGAGCAGACAAAGAGCCATTCCAGAAATGAAATTACTGTGCAGGGGCAAGAAGGACGATTTGTTCTTGATTTTCACTGTGAGACCATTTCTTAGATCTCAGGGTCTTTACCTTGCTTTGAAGTTACAGTTGCTGAGAGGAGAAAGGGGGCACGTTCACACTCAGTGCTACAGTGCCCGAGCTGTGATTCGCTCGGAATGAGCTGTCTTGGAACAGCAGAGGGTGAGGCAGTCACCAGGATGCTGTAGAAGCCTAACCACAAATTAGAAGGCAGCAAAGTAAACAGTAGGAGCTGCTTCCCTGGGGGTGGGGAACAGCCACCAGTTTTTAAATACGTATTTTTAAATTTTTAAAAAATGTTTGAAATGTTTGCTTTTAATAATATTTTTATAAACTAGATTCATAAGAAGCAAAAATAGTATAATAAGTAAAGTATATAATTTATCCAGTTTTCTTCAATGATGTCATACAAACTTAGTTCATTGCTTAAACCAAGCAGTGGACATTAATACAATTACGAACTTCAGTACTGGTCTTCTCTGATTTCAGCAGTTTTTATAGGTACTCTGTGTGTTTCTCTACATTCCATAAAATGTTCTTACATCTGCAAGTTGGAGATGCATGAGCACAGTCAGAATACAAAACCATGTCACAGGACAAGTTCTTGTGTCACCCCTTTAAGGTTACACCTTTCCCCTAACCTTGGCAGTTGCCAACCTGTTCTCTATTACTGTATTTTGGTCACTTTGAAAATATCCTATAATATGAACCCTTTGAAATTGGCTTTCATTCACCCAGTATAATGCCATTGTGATTTCTTCCAGTTAGTATTCCAGGTGTGGATTTAACTAAAGCTTTGTATTCATTCACTTATTGAAGGACCTCTGGCTAGTTTCCAGTTTTTAGATGCTACAAACAAAGCTGCTATGAGCATTCATGTGCAGGTTATTATGTGAACATAAATTTGCATAAATACCCAGGAGTGGGGTTGCTGGATAGTGTGGTAAGAACAAGTTTGACTTTATAAGAAACTGTCACACTGTTTAAAAAACAGTTTTTAGTTTAGTTTAGTTTAGTTTAGTTTAGTTTAGTTTAGTTTAGTTTAAAAGACTAAATGTAAAATGGCTGTAGCATTTTACATTCCCATGAGCAATACAAGAGAGACACAGGTTATTTAACATCCTTACCAGATGACATGAAACCACAGGGAGGGACAGAATTTGCCTGGGCCCAGGGTCTCTTGCTTCTTTGGTGAGAGATTATATAAAGACTTTTACTCCAAAGGTAGTCATTAGTTTAGGGTGAGAAGAGATGGCACATGGAGCCAACAGAGAGGTAAGGGTGGGACTATCAGTAGCATTTACCAAACCATAGGACCCACCAAACGCATTTTGCTCTTGACTTTTCTGCTCTGTGCTCACCCAAGATTCTCCAGCGGGATGTGAACACCTTGGCTGGATGTCATGGAACTCATTTCTATCTCCTAACTGTTAGATCTAGAGGCAAGGCTGTTACCACTGTATAGATTTCCTGGCCCAGAGATCCAGGTCTCATGAACAATCAGAGCTTCAAAGGTGCCTCAGCCATGAAAGTTGTGCAGGACGACAGGGACATGGGCCTTGCATAGAGCAAACATAGTGATGACTCAAACGGTCCCAGCCATTCTTGGAAAGTTACTCTCATCAATTGTAACTCTGATTCAAGGGACATTATAGAGGAGGCCAGAATCCATGTTCATCATGATCCTGAGTCCACAAGTTTGGGCCATGAGACTAATGATAGTAGCCATCCTGTGTGGGAGCAGCTATGAGATTATGCGGGTGTGCACAGAGGCAGTGAAGCTCAGTGGCCACAGGCAAGTCCTCTGCTGTCTAGGCATGGAGGAGAACAGGGATAGTTGAGGGACTTCCTGGGTTCCGGCTCTAGTGCTTCACCAACTATCACCGCAGAAAACTGACATGGACTTAGGCATGCAGGAAGCGTGCAGAACTGGGATGTAAACTGGGCACCATAGGGGAGCCCAGGATTCTGAAGAGGCAGACCTTGAAAGTCAAAACAACTCGATGGTGGCCTTCCGGCAGCTGACCAGCGAGTGAGAGGAAGCACAGGCAGTCGAATACCGTGAGGTGACTGTAGGTGTGGCCTGATGGCTTCAGCTGTGTTGTACAGGTTGGAGGGAGAGTTAAACTTTCTCTAAAAAGGTGAGAATTTTTAAGATTTGGTTGTTAGTTCACTAGCTTTTCTGCTATGATTGTTTTCCATTATTTTCTAAATTTCCATTTTCAGGTCCTGCCGTCTGACCCTTTGCTCTTGTTCTTA
>PVJX010007469.1:0-72979 GCA_004027295.1 Dolichotis patagonum
TGTTCTCCTTCAGGGCTTGAATTACTTCACTCCAAGCTCTTCTTGACCTGATGGTCTGTGTGGAGAAGTCTGCCGTGATTTTGATGGGTTTTCCTTTATAGGTGATCTGTTTCTTTTCTCTGATGGCTTTTAATATTCTGTTCTTATATTGAATTTCTGGGATCTTGATTATTATGTGTCTAGGTGTAGCTCTGTTTTGGTTGTAGGTGGCTGGAATTCTGTATGCTTCATACCTCTGCATATCATTTCCTTTTTCTATGCTTGGGAAATTTTCCTTAATGATTTCTGTGAATAGCCTTTGCAATTCCTCTGTTTTGACTCCTGCTTCTTCATTCACATGCTTTATTCTTAAGTTATAGATCCTCGTGTCATCTTCTACTCTTTGTATAGTTAATGCCTACTCCTTTGTTATTTTTAAGAGATCTTCCCTTTCATGATCACACATTGCAAGCCTGTGTTCAATTTTTGATAGTCTATCTTTTGTTTCTTTTAAGCAGTTTTTCCAGCTTTCTATGGAGTCTTTAGTTTCCTGATAATCTCTTTGAATCTGCTTCATGAATTCTAGGGGTTTTTTTTGTATTCTTCATTAAACATTTCTCTCCTTTTGTGTTCCTCCATTCTTCTGTCTGTGTCTTCTTGAGAGGTGCCCAGCCTTTTATCAATCTACTTATCTCTTGTTTAACTTGAATTAATATTTCAGTTTTGGTCACACTTACGAGGTCCTGAATATATCTCCTTATGTCCGCTAACACTGTGTTTGATGTTGCATGTTTGCTGCCCTCAATCTCTTTTGTATTTACCTCTCCTGGATCAATGTTCTCAGGGTTGGGGGCTGGGGGTTTTTTCTTATTTCTCCCTCTCTTCATGTTTTTGGTTCCTTCCATACAAGTGTACAGTGTAATTCACAGCACCTTTTCTTGTTGGTTAAGGCTCCTCTGGAGCACGCAGGCTAGGGGCTTCTGCCCTCTGCCAGCTGCTATCTGAGAGTGAAGTTCAAGCAAGCGCAGTGTGCACTGGCTCCTCTCCTCCGGGCCAGTCAACCTTTGCAGGCCTTCACTGCATCAGTGTGCGGCTGTGCTCAGGGAATTAGTTTGTAGCAACCCACTGGGTCCCGGTCAGGGGCACAGCCCAATGCAAGCAGATTCCACCAATCCACTCGGCGAGGGGAGCAACCAACTGAAGCCACTTCCTTATGGAGTTAGGGCCGTCCTGCCCAAATCCAACATGTCATCCAGTCGGTTTTCCCTTTCCTGTGGGAGGGTCTTATTCCCATCACTCACCGCGTGTTGATGCTGGTCCCTGAGAACTGCTGGGCTCCCAGACCTCCAACTTCAGTGCAGTTGTGGCGCAAATTCACAGTGCTTCTGGGTGGGTTGTGTGCAGGGCCAGGTCCAGGCGAGCTGCACGCAGGGATGTTCAGCTCCATGCTCTGGCCGCTCAAGCCAGTCACATCGGCGCAGTTCAGGTCGCTCTTGGGCAGGAATTCAGGCGGCTTGAGGAGGGCGCCGTGCTTGCTGATCTTAGCTTCACTAATGGTAGCCCCAGGATCTCATATTTGAGTGGTTTTTTTTAACTCTAGTTTCTTCCTGGGTTGAGAGAGTCCATCTCTCTCTGTTTGGGTCTCTCCATGGTGTTGAATTCTGGCATTTAAGCTGTCTCTCTCAGAGAGAATCTCTCTCTTGCTACCTACCGGTCCACCATCTTTGGAAACTCTGTAGGAGTGTAAGTATTAAAAGTATGCCAATAGTATAACTTCAGAATGTATATATGGTATATATAGATACTTATTTTAGTTTGCATATCATTCACATGGTACAAGATCAATTAAAAACTAAGAGCACTAACTATCTAAAAAAGTATTAGTGAGGACTGGGGATTTAGCTCAACGGCGTAAGTGCCTGCCTTGCAAGTGCAAGGTCGTGAGTCCAATCCTTGGTACCAACAAAACAAAACAAAACCCCAAAACAAAAAAAAAAACCCAAAAAACAAAGTATTAATGCACCTGTGTTTTTGTTTACATGACTTAAAAAATGTGCTAAAAGATATGACACAGGTGTCTTCAGCTTTTAGCCATATACATTGTTGGCATTATTCAATCAGAATTATATTTTCAGTGTTTGAATTTGAGAAAAATTTCAGTTACATAAAGTTTATAAAAAAGATTAACACAAAAAGGATGTAACTAATGTTTTGAGTTTGTTAGGATCTTAAAGACTCTTGAGAATCAGAGTCAGACATTGAGATAAAGTGACATACAGAACACATTACTGGCTGGGCATTCTTTTTATTTTAAAATTTACATTGTTACATCTGTAATTCTAGTATTACACACAGCTATGGTAGTTAAAAATATTGCGGGAATGATGGTCAAGCTTGTAATTCAAGCACTTGGGAGGCTGAGACAGTAGAATCACAGGAAATTTGAGGCCAACCTAGGCTACTGTAAGTACAAGGCCTGCCTGAAGCACATAGTGAAAAACATTGCAGCTGTGGCAAGAGGTGCATTTGTTGCCTGTTAGGGCTCATTCAAGATAAAGGAAACAACTACAGCCACATACTTCCAGGAGGAATGAACAGCAAGGATTATTTCTCTGGCCCATCCCTTCCTGGAAAATTTCTAGTTCATTCAATGGACACTTGTTACATGACTTGCGTCCCCATTCAATCAATATTCCAAAGTGACTATACTTGTTTTCTTATCACTTGAACAGTTTTGTCCCACCACATAACCACTTCATGACTTCATATCCACCTCATAATTGTGCCCTATATAGCTTCTTCCAAGAAGTAGGGTCCTCGACAACCCACCATTCAGGTCCTCTTTTGTCTTAGAGAAAAGCTATCTTTTCTTCAATAAATATTCCCTTCTCTCAGACTCCATTCTTCCATGTCTATGAATAGATATGCAAATTTTCATTCAAAACTTAATAAAAATGGATTATTTATCTATTTCTTTTCTTTTTTTTTGTGGTACTGGGGATTGAACTCACAACCTCGTGCTTGCAGGGCAGGCGCTTAAGCCACTGAGCTAAATCTCCATCCCTATTTATCTATTTCTTACAGAGATTTAAAAATTTGGTTACATAAAATTCATGGGAGCCTATGTAAATTTTAAAATTTCAAAACTCCATAAAACTTGTCAGAGACTTTTTATACAGCCTCAGATGTAACACACATTCATTCAATTTTCAGGTATTGAGTATAATATTTAATTTTTTTTATAATCTGGAAAACATTGTTATATGTCAACTTCTTTTTGTTAAATGTTTTACATTTTGCAGGCAACAGGGGTATATGTTAAACATTTAATTAGAGTTATGTGAGGACACAGCTCAGTGGCATAGGCACCTGCCTGGCAAGTGCAAGATCGTGAGTTCGACTTCTGGTACAAAAAAAAAAGTACAGCCCAAATCAAAAGTTAAAATAATTACAGCTATGTAAGTTAGACATCTGAGGTTGTTTTTAATAATAAATTACTACAGACACTTGTTAAGTATTAATTCATGTATTCTTTGCTTCTTAAAATTCATAAATGGCACATTTGGGTCTACTAAATGTATTTCATAGAATGTTTATCTGTACAAGTCAGTGTGTATGTGTAACAGATACAAGATTAAAAGGTGTCTGAAGTTTAGTAAGTCTGAGTAACTTCTAGTGAAACCATACACATCAAAAACAAATCCTTCTGTTAAATTATAGGTCATGTTGAAAACATGCTTTAAAAAATCAGCTTCAAGGTGACTGAAGGTTATATCTGGTCATCTTTTTAAGATATTCTACAGATTGGTGCAACCAAGGTGGAATGGATATGGAGAATCCTCAAAAAAGCTAGGATAAGAGGTCCCAATTGACCTAGCAATTACCCTTCTGGTTATCTTCCCAGAAGAACGAAAAACCTAAAACCACAGAGGTATATGTGCACTCATTTTTATAACAGCACAATTCTAAATCTTGGAAACGACACAAATGCCCATCCACAGAGGAATGGATAAAAAGATGTGGTCTTTTTATACAATGGAGTACTCCTCAGCCATAAAGGATAAACTAGAAACTTTTATAGGTAAATGGCTGCAACTTGAGATCATACTCATAAGTGAAATAAATCACACTCACATGTGTAAACACCATATTATACCCCTGGAGTGATAAACTGAAAGAGTAAATAAGGTTTAAAATATCCAAAGGGGGTGGGGATTTAGCTCAGCGGCATAAGCACTTGCCTGGCAAGCACATGGTTGTGAGTTCAATCCCTGGTTAAAAAAAAAAAAAAAAAAAAAAAAAGATATTGTGAAATGGGAAGAAATTGTTCAAAAGGAAAAAAAAACTAAAATAGGGGAAATGAAAAAATGCAAGTCAGTTAGATTATTAGTGTCTCTTAGTTCACTGAAAAGGAAGGTTTTTGCTAATATGGATTGGAAAAATTTTAATGCTTGTATCTTGTACTCTGAATAACTGCTTTAATTATAACTATATGCAATGTATTAACTACTGTTATTCTCTATCATTTTGTTATGAAAATTTGTTTTTCCTTTTTTCCATAAAAAATAAAATTCATATAAAGGGAAAAAATAAAATTAAAAATCTTTCTAACTAGAAAAAAGAAAAGAACAAAAAATGAGTTTCAAATTAATTGGAGGATATTTCTGGTCATCATTTCAAGATATTGTACAGTTAATAATTTATCATTTCATCAAGTCCTCAAGATATTGTACAGTTAATAATTTATTAAGCACATCTCATTTAATACCTAAAAATAATTTTTTAAAACTTGCTCTAATTGGATAATAGGTGTGGCTTATCAGGTCATTATTGGGTTTATTTATATGGCTTCGTATAAATAGTTATAAAAGGTGCTAAAAAGGCTTGTTTGTTCCTCTAATGCATAAACTGCTCTTGTTTTACTCTTTGATTAAGAACTGAAAATGAGGCATTAAAAAATCATTTGTTCCCAGAAAACCTTATATGAGGATTAAAAATAAAACATTATGCAGTTTTTCCATCTCAAGTCTGTAATATGCTCTTTTGTAGATTTACAGTGTTCATATCTAGATGTGACACAGCTTGGGACACAAGTAGATGTTAATGACAGGTTTTACAATAACTGATAACCTATGTGTGGGGGTGTCATTATTTTATTACAACATGAAAATCATCTTTTTTAATTAATTGATATGTTTTGACAGTGTAAGTCCAGTAAAACATTTCTAATTAGAGAATGTGTTCTAAAAACCTTTTACAAATTAAAACAGGGAGAATGATAGTTTTGTTTAAGAAAAAACAAGGCTTTAAGTATGGATCTGTTCTTTAGAAAATGTAGAGATGAATTTTTAAAAAGAAGTTTTAAATTTTCCAAGTAAGTTGTAGCATTTTCCAGACTTTTTAGAACAAAAAATTTTAAAAACAATTTAAGTCTCAGCAGGGTGTGGTTGAACATGTTGCTAATTCCAGGACTTGGAAGGATGAGGGAGGAGGAGCACCACAAGTTTGAGTCCAGTGTGGACTGGGCTGCACTGAACTACGTAGTGTGACTCTGTCTCAAAATAACAAAAAAAATTAACTTATGAAATTCCTATGTATTTAGATAGTTGCTTTGAATTATCTTTCATATTTCTGGTTGTGCAAACTACTTTTACATATTTTTCCTGATTTTTGAAAATGTCATTGTTCAAGCATAATACAGTATCACTGTTGTTAACATTCTATAAAAGTAACTAAACTGTTTTTGCTACATTAGTGTTTTGTGTATTGCTTTTACCTATATAAGTGACAACAGCCATAGTCCTCTGGGATATGATAATCTTTCTGAAGAAGTATATTCTTAGATGGTAAAATGGACATTAATTTTTGCATGTTCAAAATTACAGTTCTACATATACTGTTCTACAAATACTCAAGTTATTACTAAATCATAATTTTTGGTCAAAGCATTAATAAATTGTGGGCTTTTTCCCAAATGGTGGTTCATATCAGTTTAAAAAAAGTGACTCTGAAGAATTTGCTTGACATACCTTTCTGACAAAACTAAGTTTGCTCAAAGAAATACTGGCTTTTTTCCATTAGCTTAGTAATTATAATTCTTAGTTCAAGTCTAATACACAAACAAGATTTGTTTTGCTCTTATTGGCTTGTATCATACTCACTATAAACTTTGAAATTGTTTGTAATTGTTTTATGCTCACTCCAGAATTAGCAACATTGAACCAAAACATCTTTGTCTACAGTTTTTAACTTAGTAGAAGTTAAAAAAAAATAAAAAACTTCATTAAGGGCCAGGTGGATTTAGCTCAGCGGCACAAGCACCTGCCTGGCATCCAGGAGATTGTGAGTTAGATTCCCGGTACCCCCTATCCCCCAAAAAACCCCTCATAAATAACCAAAATAAATGTGCTAGAATTTACCTATGACACATGAATTTAATGGACTTTTTGGGAAACAAACTACTTTGAAAAATATATTGAACTGGCCATGCATGGTAGAAATCCAAGCACTCACTGGCTGAGTAAGAGGACTGTAGCAAGTTCAAGGCAAAGGGTGGTTACTCAGTGATTTCAACTGTGCATGCACTAATTAATGAGATTGTGTTACAAAAGACACAAACAAAAACAAATTTTATTAGAAGATTGAACTTCCATCAATTTTTTTATATTAAGATATAATATCAGCCTTGATATTAAGATAACAGATGTTGCACTCTGCTACTTTTCTCAATTTGTGCCCATTTTTACAGAAGAAAATCCTCCTCTTATGACTGGAAAGGAGAGATTTTATTAACATCTAGAAATATTCATATACTTCCAAGCATTTACATATAGATCTTCATATAAACTTATAAAGAAATTCTTTTTTAACATCTGCAACTTGTTCTTAAAGAAAAATACCACACACAATTAAATTTCTATAGCCACGCACAGGGCACAGGCCTGTAATCACAGCCCCTGGGAGTCTGAAGCAGGAAGATCACCACTAGCATTTTGTCATTCCAGGCTACATAATGATTTGAACATCATCTGTGTCACATAGTGACCCCCTGTCTCAAATAATCAAAAGAAACAATTGCAAAGGAGGATCTGAATATGGAACTGATAATGTGCAGAGTTAGATTGATGATGTCATATACTCTAAATTCTTCATATTATATGCTTAACAGAACCACATATATAGCACCAGGGAATCAACTAAAAATGTGACAGAAATCTTCTGGAAGCCCTTCTGAAAAACAAAAGATGGCACTATATTTTTAAAAATTTCACATGAAAAAATAAAGGGGTTTCCCTTGCCATTTCTTGGGATACAGAACAACTATGGTCCTTTAATTCTAAACATGAAACACCATAGAGAGATACAAAATTTATCAAAATATCAAAAAATATTTTTCAGTTATTCTAAGCTGAGATTTGATGGCTGGCAACATTAGTCAAGAGGAAGAGGTGATGGATCATACACTTTTGATAAACTGTGCACTTTGGAAGTGTAAATTAACATTACATTGTCCATATATACAGGTTATTGCATGGAGATACAAGAATAACTTATGTAGTAAACTGTAGAAGAATGTATAAGAAAATGACTTGTGAGCTAGCATGAAGAAGATGTCATATATATAAGTGTAATTCCACAAATGTTCAGGTGATTTTGAAAAGATGCCAAAGTGTAACCAGACTTCTGTTCAACAAAGAAAATTTATGATGAAATTAACTTGCAGATTAAAAATCATACAAAACATTTTTATTCTCAAAAGTCACAACCAAGTAACTGAAAAAGAGAAAAGACTGTGTTTTAAAAAAACTATCCTGTGTTTTAAAAAAGTATATGAACATATGATATAAGGAGGTAATTCACAGGAAACGGCAAAATTAAAAAACAGGAAAAAGGGAAATACATATCAGTTAAAATCAAAAAAATCCATCAAGTTACAAAAGATTGGGGGTTTGTGGTTAAGAGAATCAGAAATTACTGCCTACAGTTGCTGCGACGATGGATAGCCTGTGTTAGATTTAAAATGAACACATACACTGTGCACTAGTAAATTAGATCTTGATCATCTATGGAATTTTCTTTAATGTATTTCTAGGGCAAGAGAAACAGAAGGCCTGTTGTGCATTTATATACTTGACAAAACTGGAAATGCCTGCTTTTCCATTGCCGTGGCAGAGGAAAAATAAGGTGTCATGATTCATCCATGTCTTTTCTGAAGTATGAAATCACCAGTGGCTAAAATGTTCTTTAAGCACAAGCTAGGGAATTTATGAAAAGGCAGAGGATAAAGCCAAACACTTTCTCCCAGGGACCAGGAAGTTAGACTGGTTTCCACAATCAGCATCAAATAGATTAGGGATAGAAGTGTTTTCTCTTCAGCATTGAACGTGGTTGGCATCTTATGAGTGAACTGCTCAGCCCTGGGTATGTTCATTGACAATCTCTATCCTGTCCCTTTGTCCCACTGAAGCTAATCACATACTATGACCAGAGTGGTGCACCTCTGTATAATGCAAAAGACACAGCAAAATCTAAACAAGCCAAACTGAACAGAGAAAATTAAATCAGTGCTCTTTTACACAAACACTACTCATGTGTCCCAGTTCAGTTTCTTCTGAAATCCTGATTAATACCACCCTCAACACAGAAAAGTATCTGATCAGTTTCACAGTCTATGGAGAAACAGTGTAGAAAAAGTTGAATAAATGCTGCCTTACAAAGAGTTGACTGAAGGGCTGGAGATACAGCTCAGTGGCACAGCTCCTGCCTGGCAAGTGGTCATGAGTTTCATCCCCAGTAGGAAATGAAAAAACAAAACAAAACACCAAAACCTAAAAAAATAAAAAAACACAAAAGAGTTGACTGAATGCTGCTTGAGTTTCCAAGAAACTTTCTTCAAAACTGGCCATATACAAGGCATGAGAATTGCATACATAAACACAAAAGAATCAATGTATTATCCTGTCATACTTCAAAGAAAGTTCAAATCAATGGTAAAAGAAACTACATTATGTGAACAACTGGTTTAAGAAATACACCAATGATTGAGCAGTCACAGAAGAAATAAACAGTTTCTGAAAATTAAACAATAATGACTGTACAATACATCACAATGTGTGAAGGACACAAAAGGTAGAACCAAAAGGGAAGTGGAGAGCAATGAGTGCCCATGTGACAAGAATAGAGTGATCCAAAATAACCTAAAGATCCACTTCAACGTCGTAAAAAACAGAAATGATGCAAATGTAAACCTACTGCATGGAAAGCTTTTATAAAGATCAGAATGGAGGTGAATGATGTTGGCATTAAAAAATGACTACAAAAATGAATTAATCAAAAAGCTGGTTCTTTGAAAGGAGAAACAAAATAGAAAAAAAAAAAGAGGCAGGGATGTAGCTCAGTGGCATAACTGTCTGGCTGACATGTGTGAGGTTGTGAATTTGATCCCTGGTACAAAAAAAAAAAAAATTCATCACAAACTTAGCAAGACTGATGCATTGATTAAATTGCGACTTCAAAGTACCAACAGTATTATTCACAGAAGGTACTCAGAATAATAAACACTATCTTGAGCAGCAAGAGGAGTATGGAAGGAACCATAATTCCAGATTTCAAGTTATTTTACAAAGCTACAATTGACGTATTATTGGAACAGACATGTGGATCACTGAAGCAAAACAGATAATGCGTAATGAAACCAGTTATATTGAGTGGGCCAAAAATGTATGCATATATATTTATTGTTATTAGCTCTTCCTCTTGGAATTTTCCCTTACCAGTTATGTAGTTATTTTATTTGTCTTTTTTGTTCACTTTTGGCTTGAAGTTCATTTTGTCTGCTAATAGAACAGCTATCCCTGCCATTTTCTGAGTTCCTGTCACACGGAGTAGTTTTCCATCCTTTGACTCTTAGTTTATCAGTTTTTTTGGAGTTAAATATCTTTCTTGAATGTAGTATATTGTTAGACCTTGCTTCTTGACCCATTCTTCCAGTCTCTTTCTTTTGATTGGTGAATTGAGACCATTTAAATTGATGGTTATAACTCATAATTAGCATTTTCATGTTATTTTTTCAGTTGTTGCTTCCCTGTCTTTCCCTTTTGTTTAACTGCTTGCTTTGCCGAGTGGCTGCTTTCTATTGGTGTTCTATCAAGCGAGGTAGTTCATGAAAGAGATTATAAAGTTGAGTAGAAGGAGAGAAAAAGAAAGGAAAGAAATCCATGTCATGAAAGAAAGAGAGTAGAACAAATAAGAGAGAAAAGAGAGAAAAAAAACATAAGCCAAAAATAACCACAAAAAAGTAAACAAGACAAAACAATACGATACAACGGAAGACAGAATGGGACAGAAAAAAGACAACCAATCAAATAAACAGAAAAATGAAAGAAGTAACATTCCGTAGTGGTCTTTATTTCTATGGTAGGTTCAAGTGGAATCCCAAAAATGTGCTGTATACTAGAGTCAGGTTTGCTACGACATTTATGCTGGATATGGGGCTGACATTGGCCTTTGGATGTGGGACTGGGATTGGTCTTCTGCTGTGTGAGTTCTCCCTAAGTCCATTTATTAAAAAATACTTTCATTATTCTACACTATACTAACGTTACTTGTAGCATAATATCAGTACTCTCCAAGTTTCAAATATTGGAATGTTTCAAGTATTCAATTCTCAGAGTATAGATCCTAACATGTACACATTTATGGAGAAATTTCATGAGTTTAAAGAAATTAGAACATGGCCTCTCAAGTACAATATGCTTGGTTTTACTATTTTGGTTTACTCCCTGAATCTCTGGGAAAATTTGTATTTTGAGAGTAAAAATTACCTTATTTTACTCCTGTACTTTTTGTATTCATCTTCCATTTGTTGGTCATCTCAATTTTTTTCCTAAAGTGTAAAAACAGGAATATAATGATGAACAACTGTATTACATCAAAATTAATACATTACAGTTAGATTCATGGAATAACATAATCATGCCTGGAAAATGCATAAACTCTTTCCATACTGCAATTAAGAAAACTGCACTGATGTGCAACAACCTATCCTCTCAGCTTCCATAGGCAAAACGATGCTTTCCTTACCTAAAGCAGCCATGTTCCTAAAGTTTTCCTGTATCACATCTCTATAAAGCTTCTTTTGGAATGTATTCAGCAAAGCCTACTCCTCCATGGAGAAGTTCATCGCCACATCCTCAAAGTTCACTGCCTCCTAAATTGTCAAGACAGGTATACTAAACAGTGAAGATTGGGATTCAAAACACTCCAAATACCTTGACTTATAAAAATATGACGTGAGGATAGGACACCTGAGCCCAAGTGTGGTAGCACATGCACAGCCCCAGCCCAAAAGGGAGCCACAGTGAACCAGGAAGGCCACATGGAGGCATACGAGCTTGCTCAGCATGGGAGGACACTCAGGACTCATAATGGCCCCAGCAGGGGTACAGAAGATGGGCAGGTGGAAACAGTGATGTGTAAAAGTTTGAAGCAGCAGTGAGAATATGAGCCAGAAATTGGTAAACTGGATGAACAAATACTGTGCATTCTCAGACACACCTGTGGAATAGAAGTAGGCAAGTAAGGCTTCCCTGTTTTATCTAAAGGCTCAAGAAGAACTCTGAAAAAGGAAGAACAGTCCCAGATCCCCACATTGAGAGGCCATTATGAGCCCTATATTCACCACAAATTCTATGGCAAACTTGGTGGTAGAAAAATTTCTAGGATCCAACTTGGACCCACCACAGAAATGAAGACATTAAAAGAATCTTACTATTTTTATTTTTCATTGTTGATTGGTTTTCCTTTTCCTGTCCAGTTGGTGGTTTTTTGGTTGTGATTTGTTTCATCTTACTTTGTTGTTTTGGTTATTTTTTAAATGTTCTTTTAATTTTTTGTCTTTTTTTATTTCATTCACAACTTCATTTATTCAAATTTATTACCTTTCCTTTGGGTATATTCTACTCAACTTATTTCTCTCTTTGCTCAGCTATATTGCTTGGTTTTATGATACTTTCATGTGAGCAAACATTGTCCCTTCTCTTTCTGGTTCACTTGAATATTCCTTTGCTTTCTTTTCCAGGCTGTTCCTCCTGTGTCATACCTTTTCCCATAAATTGGGTATTCATTCTTTGCCCTTCAACTTTGTTCACTATACACTTGATCTCATTCATCTCTCTATCTTGCCCCTGTCACTTTTAACCCCTCTGGGCAGGAAATCAAAACCACTGTAGTAAGGGAAAAACCATTCTATACAAGTTCCTGGTATATGTTGTATTGTGTTATATAACTATACAATTTGCTGCTACAGTTAAATGTATCAGGTTAACAGTTACCAAAGTATGTCACTATCCAGATTTTATTTGAGACTATTATTATTGATATTGTACTACTTTAGTCAGTATGTCATATGTGTTATGATCAATTTTACTACCTCATACAACTGCACGGTGGATGTGTCAGGTAATAACCATCACCATGGTCCGTACCAAAGGAATGGCTGCTGAGCCAAATAGATAGTAGCTTCTTAACACATTGGGAAGATAGGTTCTTAGGATAGACAGAAAGACCAAGAACCACCTCCATAGAGAAGACATACCCAAGGAACAGATATATCCCAGGGAGACCTTGATACTAGGGATAAAACAGTCTACTATAAAAAGCATCAACACAGAAAACAAAATAAAATAAAAAATAGAAACCAGAAAATTAAAAGACACAGATACAAAATGTAGAGAGGCCACACTGACTCCATTTTGTCCTGGACACATCCTGTTGACAGTGTTTTGGTAGAAAGTGAATGCCTTGAAACATCCCCCACCCCACGGTAAAAACATGAGGTCCTGTAAGAACAAGCAGCAAACAAGTTATATAATCTAAGCATGCGCAAAATGAGTTTCTTTGTTCTTTATCTCGATAAAAGCTGCTTGCTTATGGTGGCCAGGCAGTAGCCATTTTGCTGACCCTTACCGAGTTCGACCCTTTATTTTCCCTTTGCTTGCAGAACTCCTACAACCAAATGCAACCCAAGACCCCCAGTTCTCCCAGGGCAAGTGCAGAGAACAATGACATAGAGGCAATTGGAAACCAACCACTGGAATTTTTGAAATTATAGGAACAGAAGGGAGAACACAAATGGAACAGGCTAAAGAAAAAATAATCTCTAAATTGCAAAAAGAAATGATGATTAAAATGGAAAGACATTAAAACAGACAGAGATTTTTTAAAAATACATAAGCTCAGGAAAATGATGCAAATTGTGCATGCCCAACCTCAGAAAGAAATGGAATCAACAGCAGATACAAACACAGATCCAGGAGATTAAAAACACCATTGAAAGTATATGCAAGGGGGCCTGGGATTTAGCTCAGTGGCTCAAGTGCTTGCCTGGTAAGTGTGAGCTTGAGTTTGATCCCTGGTACCAAAACAAAACAAAACAAAACAAAAATCAAAGTATACGCAAGAGATTGACTGAAGGCAAGGATAGACTATCAGATCTAGAAGATAGGATTGAGCTTGCAACCATGAAAAGAAATATATCTTTAAAAAATCAAGAGACCATAAAAAATCAATCTAACAGCCATGGATGAAGCAAAGAACAACATGATATGGATTAGAGTCAGTCACAAAGCTAGAGATAGCACAAAAGCCATAAAAAACCTCTTCACAGAAATAATGATAGAAAATTTCCCATAGATAAAGAATTTGATATACAAATAAATGAAGCATATGTAAATACAAATAGCCATGACCAAAATACATCTACACAAAGACATACAATAATCAAAGAATATAATAATCAAGAAATTCAGCACAGAAACAGAATAGTAAAAATCTTTAGAGACAACAAACAAATTACTTATAAAAGAAAGCACATCAGAAGCACAACAGACTTCTCAAACCTTCAAATCAAGGAGAGCTTCAAGTGAAGTATTTTAAATCCCAAAAGAAAACAAGCTTTAATGGAGACTGATGTACCCTGCAAAACTATCTTTCAAGATAAATGGAAACAAAAGATATTTTCATTACAAAGAAATGTGCAATAAAATTAAAATCAAGGGCAGATGAAAGTTACTACATACTTGTTAATAGAAAACTACAAAAATATGTTAAAAATCCTAAGTATACATGCAGCAAATACTGGTGCACCCAAAAAAGTAACACAAATATTAACAGACATGAAAAAACAAATAAGCACCAACAATTGTACTTGGGGGACCTTAATACCCCATTATATGCCCAAAGATATAGATCAATCAGAAGTATCAGAATTAAAAGAAAACTGTGAACAAATGGACTTAATAGATGTCTATACAATGTCCCACCCTACAACATCAGAAAGCACATTCTTTTCAGCTGCATATAGGATGTCCTCAAAAATGGATCACATATGCACCCATAAAATATGCTTAAGTAAAAGCGAAACACTTGAAATCATCCTATGCATACTATCTGGCTATGCTACAATGAAATCGGAAATCAATAGCAAAAGAAGTGGCAAAAACTACATATACACATAGAAATTAAATGACACTCTCCTAAACAAATCAGTGGATCACAGAGGAAATCAAAGAAGAAATTAGTTGTTATCTTTAGCAAATGATAATGCTGAAGCAACATATCAAAGATATGGAACACAGTGAAAGCAGTCCCATAAGGGAAATTTATATTGATGAACTCTCACATGAAGAAAACAGAACCTCAAACAAATAACTAGTGTTGAACCTCAAACTTCTAGAAAAACAATAAATTAAACCTCAACCTTGTAGGAAAGAGAAAATTACAAAATGAAAGAAGAAACTGATGTAATTGGGACTAAAATTAAATACAATGAATTAACTAATCAAAGAGTTAGATTCTTCAAAAAATTAAATAAAATTGATAATTCCTTGGACAATCTCATCAAAAAAAAAAAGAAAGAAAGAAAGAGAAGAGTCAAATTCAACCAATTAGGAATGAAAAGAGGGGAAATCACAGTATATCCTGTGATCATCAATACAGACTTTGAAAATTTGTGCTATAATAAAATCGAAAATGTAAAAGAAATGGAGAGATTCCTAGACACAAATGAATTGCCAAAATTGGTTCAAGGGTGGTAGAGGTCATGCTGTGGTATGCTCTGCTCACTATCTCCAGAAAAAAAAAAAAAAAATTGAGTCAAAAAGGTGTAAAAATTCTAAATAATCTGATTCAGTCAATGAAATTAAAAATGTAATTAAAAATGTGCCAGTGAAGACAAGCACAGGTCCTGATGAATTCACTGTTGATTTCTACAACAAATTTAGACAAGAATTAATGCCACTAATGCTGAAACACTAATGAAATTGAAAGGGAAGTAGTCTTGGAAGCAATTATCAAGCTAATATGAAAACCAGAGATAGACCCAAACAAAAAACAAAACCACAGGCCAATCTCCCTAATGAACATAGACGTAAAAATCTTCAAGAAGATGTGAAATAGAATGCAGCAAATCATCAAGAAAATATACAGCCTGACCAACTAGGGTTCATCCCAGGGATGCAGGGATGGTTCAATATATACAAATAAGTGTAATACACTATATTAACACAGCCAAAGACAAAAAAAATCACATGATCAGGTCGATAGATGCAGAAAAACATTTTACAAAATCCAATATTCATTCATAATAAAAAAAACCTACAGAAAACTGGATTAGATCATTTTTATATCAATCTGATAAAAGCCACCTATGACAAACCAGTAAGTAACATACTACATGGTCACAAACTGAAAGCTTTCACCTTAAAATCAGAAAAAAGACAAGGATGTCTGTCAACACCAGTCCTGTTTATTACAGATCATGAGACATTAGCCAAAGGAATCAGATAAGAGAGCAAGACAGTGAGAGAGAGATAGAGACAGAGAGACAGAGACACAGAGAGACTGAAAGAAAAACAGGAAAAAAAGGAGTAAGAATAGAAAAGGAAGAAGTTAAAACGTTAGTATTTGTGTATGATATGATACCCTACATAGAAAAAAACCAAACACTCCACCAAAAAAACTCATAAATTTTCTAAATTAAATTTTGTTAATTTTTTATTTTGTCAATCAGGTGTGTTTTTGTTTGTTTCTTTTTTGGGGGGGGTACTGGGGATCGAACTCATGACCTTGAGCTTGCCAGGCAGGTGCTTATGCCACTGAGCTCTATCCTCAGCCAAAACTCATAAATTTAGTAACCAAATTCAGTAGTGTAGCTGGATAAAAAGTCAGCAGTGAAAAAATCAATAGCTTTACTGTACACAAGCAACATAAGTTAGAGAGAAATTACTTTCATAATACATAGAGAGAAATTGCTTTCATAATAACACCACCAAAATGAAATACTTGGGAATCAATCTAACAAAGGAAGTAAAAGATCTATACATTCAAAATTATAATACTCTGAAAATGGAGATAGAAGATATCAGCAAGTGGAAAGATATCCCTTGCTCATGGATAGGAAGAACCCACAGAAACACTCTCAAAATTGTTTTACAGATTAGTGCATGTATTATGCACTAAACTAAAGTCAAAATGGATCAAAAGTCTAAATATTAAAACAGGTCACTCCTGCAATCCCATCACTCAGGAGGCTGAGGCAGGAGGATCATTGCAGGTTCAAGACCAGTCTAAGCTACATAGTGAGCTCAAGCCCAACCTGTACTACATAGCAAGATTTTGTCTCAAGAAAACAAAAACAAAAAACAAACAACAAAAAACTCCACACACCCCAAAATACAAAAAAACCCCACAGATAAAACTAAATCTACTAGAAGACAAAGTTGTTAGAAATCTTGAACACATAGTTCTGAGTGTTAGATTCCACTCTCCCACTCCCCACCCCACTCCCGCCGTCTGAGAGACAGCACAATCATCATGGCGACAGTTCAAAACTGTGGCGTGATAATGAATACCTCCTTCTTCCCAGAAGCCTCTATGGCGTCTCCCTCCCAAAAGTCTGTGCCAAAGCTCATGCATGTAAAGGTTTACCCAATCCCCTGCACTCTCCCAAAATAAATCAGCTCACATCAGTCCCTCGAGCCCTCCCGCCATCAGAGCCTATATTAGGCAAAACCTCCCCTTTGTCTGCAGAGAGCAGCCACAGCCTTCTTTGTGGTGACTCCCTCCATGCTGGCATTAAACTTTCTTATCTAGTTGTCTCCTCTCTTTTAATATTCTGCGCTGCTCTACATTGAGTACAAAGTTTCTACTCAATCACTAAGCAGAGACGGCATGAACAAAACCTACACTGCTTAGGAAATACTACCAAAAAACCAACAATAGGGTTCTCATCTTATGAAAAAGTGTTAACACAACAAGGCAAATCACCTTGCCTTGAGAATGGAAAAACAATCCAGAGTCAAAAAATATTTAGCTAGTTGTCCCTCAGACAAAGGTTATGTCAACAATATAGAAACAATTGAAAAAACTCAGGACCCCCCCCCCCAGATTCAAAGACCCAATCCAAAATAGGCATCTGACATAAATATACACTTTTCAGATGAACAAATGGTAAATAAATATATGATAAAATGTTCAACGTCATTGGTCTTTTAAGAGACACAAATTTTAAAATCCCTGAAATTCAGTGGCCCTGAAGCAAGGCCAGCAGATTGCTGTAGCTGCTGGTTCCAAACAGGAGCCTAAAGAGAATTCTTCTGTGGTCTGTTGGCCATTTCAGAACTTTAGAAATGGAATGGTCAGTTCATTAGAAAGAAATAGCAGGTGAGTATGGCAGACTTTAGGGGGCCTGCAGGGGGAGAGACCCTGGCGCCTCAGGAGCTGCACAGCGCGGTTGACTTGGGGTGCCAGGAGAACAAGGAGCTCCTCCGCTCTCTGGGGAGCGGCTGTGTGGCTGACTTTCGGCAACCTGAAGGAGAGAGACCCTGGTGCGTTGGGACCTGCACAGTGCGGGTGACTGGAGGTGCCAGGAGAACAAGGAACTCCCCCCATCTCTGGGGGTGCCTGAGAGTGTGGCAGACTTCCGGCAGCCTGAAGGAGAGAGACCCTGGTGCATCGGGACCTGCACCGTGCGGTTGACTTGGGGTGCCGGGAGAACAAGGAACTCTTCCCATCTCTGGGGGGTGACTGTGATCCTGCCTGTGTGTGGGCTGAGAATCAGACATCTCATGTGTCCTGTCCCCCATCCCGTATCTCCCCTCCGCCTCCCCCCTGCCTAGCAAGTGGGAGCCAGTGAACTACACATCTTGTGAAAAGATTGGCTATGTTATTTAGTATGAGCTCTCCATATGCAAAGAGAAGGACAACCATTTGGGAGAAAACAAGAGACAATATGACAGATAGTGAAGATCTCTGGTTGTCTAGCTTTGAAATTTATGCTTTCTTATGTCCCATTCTGTTCTTTTTTGTTGTGTTTAATTTTACTCCCTTTTAAAATAAAAAAAAAAAACCCTGAGATTCTTTCTCCAGAAAGAATGGCTATCATCATGAAATTAACCAATGATAATTGCTCCAGGGACAGGGAAGAAAAAGGAACCCTTCTCTACCACTGGTGGAAATGTAGGCTGGTACAACCAGTATGGAAACAGATATAGAGCTTCCTCATGAAACTAGTATTAGAGGTCCCATTCTATCCAGGTATACCCCTTCTGGGTATCTGCCCAAAAGGATTGAAAACATCATGCCTCTGCAATACATGTGCACCCATATTTATAGCAGCAAAATTTGTAATAGCTAAATCTTGGAAACAACACAAATACTTGTCAACAGAGGAATGAATTAACAAGATGGGGCCCTTTTATGCA
This sequence comes from Dolichotis patagonum, assembly GCA_004027295.1. Lineage (NCBI taxonomy): Eukaryota > Metazoa > Chordata > Mammalia > Rodentia > Caviidae > Dolichotis > Dolichotis patagonum. The sequence goes on from PVJX010007469.1 coordinate 18,741, forward strand.
ATGGAGTACTACTCGGCTATAAAGAAGGATAAACTTTGGACATTTAAAGGAAAATGGATGAAACTTGAGAACATACTCATATGTGAAATAAATCATATTCACATGTGTAAACAACATATTGGTTCCCTTGTGTGAGAAACCAAAGGAGTAAATACAGTCTATAATGTGCAACAGACACTGTGAAATGGGAAGAAACTGTTCAAAAGGAAAGTGGAAGGAAGGTGGGAACAGGAAAAGGGTATGAATAGAAAACAAAACAAGATACAATGCCAGTATTATACCAGTTTCTCTTTGTTTATTGAAAAGAACAGTGTATGTTAATATTATTTGGAGAAATTTTAATGAGCATATGATACTGAGTAACTACTTTATTTTTTTTTTAAGAGTGGAATATATTTATTGAGAGAAAGAAAGCTTCCGAGTGAGAGACAGAAGGGCTCCCAAGTGGGTTGCCAAGGACCCTGTCTTAGGGATTTTATAGAGCAAAACTATGAAGTGAGGCGCATCCAACATGGGAAAAATATGGGGACTTGCAGGGTGGGACCAAACTATGGTCAACCAATGAGAATAACTGTTCAAGTAAAACTGGTTAAACTGGGGACAAATGGGGAATTGAGTCATGGAGCAAATAAGCATGCTTAAAGAGCAGGAACTCTTTTTCCTGTGGGGGTTGGGATAGTGACTCTGGGTTTCCTGAGAATGGTAAGAGACCTATTTAGAATATCAATTCCTGATGCTTATCTTAGGAAGTATGTGAGTGTATTTGATTTATCTTTTGTCTTGAGGTCTATGAGTACTACTTTGAAGATAACAATAAGCAATGTATTAACTAGCGTTACTCTACTATTATTTTGTTTTGAAACTTTATTGTTTTCCATAAAATCTAAAAAACATCTGAAATGAAGTTGCTTCTTTCAAATGTATTGTTTGTATTTTAGTCATCAAACAATTATTCTCCATTGATATTTACATCTCATATGGGAATCTGGAGGGTGTTGGAATTCATTGCTGAAGTGATATATATATATAATGGGCTCATTGTTCTTGTTTGGTATCCTGAGTTTTATTTGTACAACTTGTCTAAAGCACAATTCACACAGCATACAAGAGCAATTCCCACCTGAAGGAAAATTTAAAAAAACTGTGATAGGTGACTAGCTGATGAATATCTCTGGAATATCACAGAAAATCCCCCTGCCCATGAGGTGGACTGCAGTTTAGAAATTCAAAGAGAAGACAGAAGTTGAAGGTGATTAATGAATACATATATTACCAATGGTACAAAATCTTCTGTTATCCTTGAGAGAAGTGGCTGTTATGTTCATGCAGGTGGCGATATGTCCATGGGGACATGCAAAGGAATATTATTTATACTACTGAGTGTAGGCAGCTGAAGCTGAAAATGATCACAGGTGGAGGGCTAAAGCAAGGCCAGTGCACTCGGAGAACAAAGTGCCTATGGCAAGTAACATGAAAGAGCTGTTCCAACACAGAGAACACCTAGCTCTAAAGCAATCCAAGCAATGGAATGCTAGGTAAAGGGGTTGTCACATGACATTAACTTGCTAAATATATAAATAAATCACACTATTTTGGTTGAGCAGTTCTTTTTCCTCCCATCTAGAGAGAAGGCTTTACCTGACCTCAGCTTCCTATACATTTTCTCTTATCATTTCTTCATCCTCTTGCCATCCTACCCCATCTAGGAATTTTGAGAGCCGCACTGAACACACCAACTGAGGATGCAGACAAATTAGGGAGAACTCTCAATCTTACACAATGTATTTTGAGAGGGTGAAGTTAACAGCCTGGCTTTAGAGGTTATTGAGATCAACAGGGAATGCACCCTGAGAATTCCCTCACATAGACAGAATATTGGAGTGTCACAGTATCTGTTCCATCTAATGTCTAACCAAGTATGCCTCTGAATATGTAGTCTTCATTTCAGACAAAAATGGAATGAGTGTTAGGAGCGAAGTAACGTAACTAGAAATCAAAAATGCTCAACTCACATTGCACTTTCCAGTTCAAAAGGAGGGAATAGAAGAAAAGATTCTTTCTCAACAACAAATGTGGAAGCTAATTTAAAATTCCAAACCCTTCAGAAACACGATGATCACCATGAGTTCCAGGCCAGCCTCGTCCAAATAAGTGAGTGAACCTCAGAAACAGGAGTTAGGATTATGTTAAGCATCCCGAGGAAGAAAAAGGGAAATTTAAGAAGCAAACCTCTGGAGGTACATTTAAACATCCTAAAATTTGGAGAATTTCATGTCCCCACCACTGCTAGATTCTGACAGTGATAATCACAGAAACATATCTTTAATCTTCTGTGAGGGGTGGGCAAAACCAGAGTGTTTCGAAAACTGGTATTTAAATAAATTTTAACTGGAAAAAAGGCAGTTTTCCCCCAAAGCCTAATATATAACTCAGATATTTCTACACTCAGATTCTTGCCAGCAAGTGAAGTACCTACTTCTAGTTACTTCAACTTATTGCCCTCTGCAATGAAAAACACAGAGAATGTGATTTTTATATTTATCTCCTTAGACTATTAAAATGTTCACTAAACCAACAAATAACAATGAGAATATCACTATAAACAATAAAATCTCAAAGAAAAGAGAAAGAGGAAAGTATGGGTAATAAATTTTAAAAAAATGAACCTAGGAAACAGTATTTGAAAAATATCAGTAAATTATCTACACGAAGAAAATTGAACAACTATTTAAATTAAAAAAAAAAAGGTGTTGTGGAAACCAAACAGAAACCACCAAATGACAGCATAAAATAAAGATAGCCATTATTGAAAAGACCATAGAGAAGCTAGTACACAAGAACAGATATAGGAGATCCAGCCATGGTGGAACTTACGAGGGCTGAGCAAGGAAGCAACATGCCTCTCTTCGTGGTAAGCGGCCCTGGCGCGAGCCAGGAATCAACCATCTCATCCTCCCTATTCCCCTAGTTAACAACTGGGGGCCAGAGGTCCGAGCATCTCTTGGGAGGATGACCATATGCAATATAGCAAATATGAGGGATTTCCTTCTATCGTCTGTTTGAAGGCAAATGTTATTTTCACTGTTTTGCTTTGTTCTTATTAATTGTTTTGCTCTATTCAGTATTCTCTTTTGATTGGTTTTATAATATTCTGTTTTTGGTTTTATTTCACTATACCTGATTGAATGGACAACTAATGTGAAGATAATGAGGTATACTATGGTACCTATTTCTGTTATCCCAGTATCCTGCTGTGAAGTTCTGTACCAGTTTCACTGCATTGTCTTGAATGGCTTTGTTCTATCTTGTTCTGTTGTATTTTACTACCTTCAAAAAAAAAAGAACAGAAATAGCTGAAAAACATGTATTGCTATAAACTGTATATTTATTTACCCAAAAAAAAAATCCCAACAAAAATGAAACACTCAAATGATAAATCAACAGTTTACTGAGAGTAATTATGGAAATCACAACTTTTGCATTTCCATCAAGAAAAATAAAATGATTAAGAATAAATCTAAAACATGAAATGTGATAAATATTCACTGAAAATTATCCTACTCTTAAAAGGTGACACAAGAGGATACTAGAAAATGGAAAGAGGCCCCCTATTTTGGGCTAGATAAAAATTATATAGTGAAAACAGGCATAGTTTCAAAACTGTTATGAAGATTTAACGCAATCCTAATCAATATAACAAAAGCATACCACACAGAACTAGAGAAAAAAATTCTAAAATTCAAATGCCAAAGCCAACAAGGGGAAGGCAATAGGCATAACAATCACTGAATTGAAGTTATACTACACAAAGCTACTGCAACAAAAATAATAGCATAATAGTCACAAAACCAACCAAAATAAAATAAAATTGAAGTGAAAATTTTAAAAATGTAACACAAAACTGACCTGAGAATTGGGAACAGATCGGAAAAACCAGAAACAACTCCAAGGATGCTTAGCTATCTTATTTTTTGCAAAGTTGGCAAATAACTTCACTGGAAGAAAGACAGCCTTTTAAAATAAATGCTGTTGGAAAAATTGGCATTTTACAGATGAAACCTAATCCAAGACTCATATGTATCATTATACAATAAACTGAAACTGAAATTGATCACAGATGTATATATTACAGCAGAAACAATCTACTGGGAGAATAGATAAAACTGTAAAAGACATGCAGGTAAAGATGTTACGAGCAAAAAGTGGATCTCTCAAGAAATATTACAAAGAATCAACAACTGGTATCGCATCAAATTAAAAAGCTTTTTGCACATCTAAAGAATCCATCAACACAGTAAAGATACAACACATAAAATGGTGGTAAAGAGCCAGGGATTGAGCTCAATGGCACAAGCACCCAGCAAGCACAAGGTCATGAGTTTGATTCCCCTATACCAAAATAAATAAATAAATAAAAATAATAATCATAATAAAATGGTATAAACTTTTTCTCAGTACTCTTCAGACAAAGGACTAATATCTTGAGTACATAAATTAGTAAAAAAATTACAACTTCCCAAATTCAAAGATCTATTCCAAACATGCACATATGAAATGAGTAGATATATCTCAGATGAAGAAGTACAAAGAGTAAATAAATACATTTAAAAATACTCAAAATCTCTGGTCAAATGAGGGATGCAAATTAAAACAACACTGAAGGGGCTGAGGGTGTAGCTCAGCGGCATAGCGCCTGCCTGGGAAGCATGAAATCCTGAGTTCGATACTTGGTACCAAAAATCAATCAATCAATCAACACTGAGATTTCATCTCACTCCAGAAATAATCGTGTATCAAGAAATTAACCAATAACAAACATGGTTGAGGATGTAGGGAAAAAGCAACACATCTTCAATGCTAATGGGTGTATAAACTGGTATAACAGCTATGGAAATCAGTATGTAGATTTCTTAAAAACTAAAACTAGAGCTTCCATTTGACCCTTCCCTGTATCTTCCTGAAAGAGTTCAAAGCATCACAGCACAGGGATGTATGCACACCCATGTTTATACCAGGACAATTTGTAATAGTTAAATCTTGGAAACAACCCAGATGCCCACCAAAAGATGAATGAACCAGCAGTGAGTGTAGTGTTTCAGAATATTTTGTAAAACTTCTTTGCCGAATATTGCTTACCGTCTCCTACACCTCCATTCCTTAACAGGAGAATGTACAGAAATTATGCCTCAAATAACCTGATTTTGTGTTTTTCTCAGTGAAGAGTACCATTCTTGAAATATTCTTTTTTTATAGTAGGTGTTTTGAGAAATGCATGAAATTCTATCCAGATAGATCCAAAGTTTTACTTCAGTGAAAAAGTCTTGAAACTTTGGGTATAATCTTTCAAATTCAATAAGATCAAAAATAATTAAACATAGGAAAATCAACTTTCAAAAATTCAAGCATCTTTTTTACTAGGGAAACGATCTCCTTTGATATGTATATTTTTCACCTTCCTCCAACCAGGAATCTTACCTTCAGACAGGCAAATGTGAGATTACGTATTATTTGGAGTATAAGAACAAAAAGCTTTTGATTCTCAGTACAAAAAAAAAAAAAAAGCATGCCAACAGTATAACTTCTAATTGTATGTAAGGTATGTCTATGTCTGTAGTGTTATTTGTATATCATTCAGACACCAGATTAATTAAAAAATAAGAGCACCAAGTAATCTTAAAAAAGCACTTATGTAGATTCGCTTTTATTTACATGGGTGAAAAATCTGTTAAAAAAATATTACAGAGGTGTTCTCAACTCTTAACCATATACATTGCTGGTGCAGACACATCAGTTATATGTGAGGCATTCAAATTTAAGAAAAATTTTAGTTTTGTAAAACTTATGAAAAAGATTAAAAAACATAAAGGAGATGTAATTAAATTCTTTGAGTTTGTTAGGACCTTAAAAACTTTTCAGAATCAGAGTCAGACATTGAGATAACGTACCATTCATAATATGGCACAGGCTTAGGATTCCCTTTATTTAAATGTTTTATTTAAAGTATTACACCTGTAATCCTAGTATTAGAGACATCTAAATTGGTCAGTGATATTATAGGCAGTCAGACAGGGTTAGGCACTCAAGAAACACAGTACAGAAACTACAAACACACTGCAACTGTGGTGACAATAGCATTAGTTGCCAGGCAGGCCTCTGGATAAAGGAAACAACTATACTCACATACTTCCCAGAGGAAAGAACAATAATGAGTGGTATTCTAAACAGACATCACTCACCTTGGATAGGGGAGCAAAACCTCCCTGACCCAACTCTTCTAGAAAAATTCCTCATTCATCCTACATACACGTGTTCCATGTCTTGCTTCCCCATTGGATCAATATTACCTAAGTGACTATACTTACATTCTTATCACTTGACCATAATTCTGTCCCGCCACGTACGTACCTTATGATTTCATATCCACCTCATGATTTTGCCCTGTATCGATTCCCAAAAGAAGTGATGTCCCTTGTAATCCACTTTCAAGGTCCCCTTCTGCCTTAGACAAAACCTATTTTCCCACAATCTGTATTCCCTCCTTTTCATCTCCATTGCTCCTTTGGCTTTTTTGATTTTGGGGAACACAAAATTGGCATATTGGACATCTAACAAGCTGGGTGATAAACTATTTTCCTTATATATTTTGGATATATAAGGGAGATTTTGGCAGGAGGTCTGCTGTGAGTTTGAACCCAGCTTGGACTACACATATGAAACCCTGTCTAAAAAAGTTCAAATAGTTCAGATTCTCAGGAAATGTTATTTTATATTGGACAATTTAAAGGTTGCTTCTAGTATTAGTTGGAGGGTGCCTGAAAAGAGGTAGTTTGCAAAGGTTGGTTATGAGTTATGGTGTATACAAAAAACAGCTTTTAATTCCTTGAGGAAATCAAATGCAAATCATCCACGTAATGAGCAGCAGTGAAATCCCCAGTCAAGTCAGCCTATTTCCTATCCTGACAATGCTTGGTATATCATGACTGCATCAGTTTCAAGATTGGTATATTCCAAAATTTCCACAAGACTGCTTTCTTAAACAAGGGTGATTTACCAAGACCTGCAACTTCTACTTGGTTATTCTACTCAACAGGTACTGAGTAGGGTAACAGCCACCCCTGATGACTTAAGTAGAGAAATGGAAGCAGTTAAAAGTTTCTGTTTATTAGACATTAATATAAGTCCATTTGAGAACTCTCTACATATGTCTATGGGAAAGAACAGACACTTTTATTTCACGCATTAACTTCTTTCTGAGAAAACATAGCCATGCTGCAGTCTTTTCTAATTTCCTGAAATAGTTAGGCACATGTTCACATGAGTAATAACATCCATAGCTCTAAAATGATGAAGCCAGGAGGAATCAATATAGGCTGGCTATTTCTCCCTGCAGTTGTTGGCAATTTCTAGATCTTTCGAGATCTGCAACTTTTAATGCCCCTGACTAATAAAGTTCTCTTATAGTCTTAGAAGTAAATTCACATATGAGCATCTTTATTTTCTTTTTTTGGTACTCGGGGATCCAGCTCTTGACCTTGCACTTGCCAGTCAGGCACTGAGTTAAATCCGGGGTCCAGCAGTTTTATTTTCCAGGATAGCTAAGCTTTTAGAGACAGTCGGAGACACTCACCACACAGACTTCAAAAGTAAAAGCAGTGACAGAAGTAAAGTACATCTAAAGTGAAAGTTTGATGGTGACTCTGCAGAAATGGCTTTCTAATCAAACCCAGGTGCTACTCATCCAATCAGTGGACTCTCTGCCCACAGCTGGCATGCTGTCTCCCTCCTCTCCTCATTGACTGAAATCAGGGAGGTGCTATCTTCTCAACTGCCATCTTATTTCTTTGCTAAACCCACCCTTCTTTGTACATTTCTTTGTGAAGTGTCATTTGCTTATGCACTGTCTAGTCCTAACACCTTGCTCTGGGATTATGGTTGGGAGTCATTCTTTCAAAACAACTGCATTCACTACCTGTGGACAGGTGTGGAAATCTTGATCCAAAGCTAAATAAAAATGACCATCTATCTCTCTATTTCTTACAGGGACTTCAAAATGCAGTAAAAAAAAAAAGTCACTAAAGTCCATTTCAATTTTCATGTTCAATAGCCCCATAAACCCTTTCACAGATTTTTAAATAGCTTTCAGTTGTAGCACATGTAGAATCAACTTTTGTGTATTGAGTATAACTTTTAAATTATTTGGATTCTCCAAAAAACATTGTTTTAGGTCAATAACTACTTTTTGCCAGATGTTATATATTTTGTGGACAATATAGTGGTAAATGTGAAAAATTTAATTAGATAACTAAGTATGTAAAAATATCTGCATTATTTATAATAAGACACTAAAGACATTTGTGAAGTATACTCATGTAGTCTTTGCTTCTTAAAATTCATAAATGGTGCATTTGTGTCTACTAAATAAATTTCATAAAATGCTTTATCTATACTTGTGAGTGTGCGTTTGTGTAACACTGATATAAACTCAAAAAGTGTCTAACTTCTAATAAATTTGAGTAAATTCTAGTAAAACTATACATCACGAACAGAGCCTTTTGTCAAATTATAGGTCAAGTTAAAAATAAGCTTAAAAGAATGAGTTTCAAAGTGATTGAGGGTTATATTTCATCATTTTATTAAGCATATTTATTAAGTTTATTAAGTGTAGCTCATTTAATATCATAAATATGGTTTTAAAAAATTGTTCTAAATGCTAACGCTGTGATTATCTGGTGATTATTAGATTTGTTTATATGGCTTAATATAAGTAGATTTAAGATGTGCTAAAAAGTTTCCTTTTTTCTTCTAATGCATAAAGTGCTCTGATTTTACTCTCACATTAAATTAAGAACTTATAACAAGTTGTTCAAAAATTGTTTTTTCTATAAAAACTTTTAAAAATTGTGATTTAAAAAAGATTATGAAGTTTTCCCATATCAAGTATGAGATATATTCTTTTGTATATGTACAATATTAATATCTATATGTGAGAAAGTCTGGGGCACATATATGTGTTAATAACAAGTTTTAAATAACTGATAACCTATGTGTGGGGTGACAATTATATAATAACATGAAAGTTATGTTTTTCTTATGAATTGATCATACATTATGACAATGTAAATCTTGAGTAAAACCTTTCTAATTAGAGGATTTATTCTAAAACGTTTTTAAAAATTTAAAACAAGAAGAATGGTACTATCATTCTTTAAAACAACAACCAAATGATTACTGATCTGTTCTTAATTAAATGTGCAAAAGAACGTTTAAAAAGAGGTTTTAAACTTTACAAATACTTCTAGTGTTTTGAAGTCTTTTTATAATCAAAGTTTTAAAGAACTACTTAAATCTCAGCTGGGTGTGGTTGCACATGCCAGTAATCCCAGGATTTGGGAGGATGATACTGGAGGATCACCATAAATTTGAGCACAGCCTGGACTATATACTAAACTCATGGATGTCCAGAACTACGTTGCGAGACCCTGTCTCAAAAATTATTAAAAAAGATAAGTCTTAGGAAATTCATATGTATTTAGATATCTGCTTTTAATTATCTTTTATATTTTGGTTGGGCAAACTACTATTATGTAATTTTCTTGATTTTTGAAAATGTCATTGTTCAATTACAACACAAAGGAGGGAAAAGATTATATATATATAATATATTTAAGATAGATAATTATACTAATATCTATGAGCTCAACAAGGTTTGTGCTTTCATTGTTTGAACATTTTGTATGCCTATATTTTGTAATCTGAGTAACAACTTTGAAGATAATATGAAATAGATTAATCATTTTTAATGTTACTTTTTGTTTTGAAATTCTTTATCAGCTTTTTTTATTTTAAAATAAAAAATTTAAAAACCAAATATAATGCAATCAATCATGATTCCTGTTACTAGTCTGTAAAAGTAAACTGTTTTCCACCTTACTGTTTTGTGTATTGCTTACAGTCACATGAGTGACAAAAGCCAACTTGTGATGCGATAAGATTATCTTACTCAAAAATGTATGTTCTTAGTTGGTAAATACACATTAATTTTAGCATACAGTTCAAAGTTATTTACAGTTCTCTATGTGTACCTAAAAACCCTAAAGATGTTACTAAACAATAATTCTTGGTCTTAACATTAGTAAATTGTGTGCTTTTTCCCAAATGGTGGTTCACATTAGTTTACAAAAGGTGATGCATTAAGTATTTCCTTACATACCTTTCTATCAATAATTCAGGTACATTTTAACTGAACGCTTACCATTTTTTAAAAATACTTTGGCACTAGAGATTTAACTCAGGGCCTTATGCATATTACACAAGTTCCATTAGATTGGAGAAACTGCCTCAGTATTTTTACTTTACGTTGTGCTGGGTTTTGCTGCACTTTCCAGACTGGCCTTAGTATAGCCAACCTCATGCCTCACTGTCCCAGATGACTGAGATACAAGTTGGGCAACACAATGCTTAACTAAAATTTCATTTAAAGAAACAGTGTAATGCATTTTAGCAGAGGTGATTAAATATAAACAAAACAAATCAAAATCAAACCAGTGATGATAAAACATCCCCATCTAAACCGGGCACAGTGGCAAATGTCTGTCTTCTAAGCACTTCAGGAGACTGAGACAAGATCAAAAGTTCACTGGAAGGTGAGGTAGTGCATATCTGTACTTCCCAGCACCTGTCAGTCTTAGGCAAAAGGATCACCTACCTGACTTTGAGGCCAGGCTGGACTCCACTGTAAGTTTGAGCCCAGCCTGAACCTCATAGCTAGACACGATCTCAAAAATCAAACAGCAACAACAACAAAAGAAGCAAGCAAAAAGATTCAATGCAGCCTGGCAACTTATACTCGATCTCAAATTTTTAAAAGAAATTGTTAAAAAGTGTGGAAAATCCGGTAGTGAGCAAAAGTCTTGAGTTCAATGTTGTGTCCAAACATCAGGGAATGAGATCACGGAAACAGCGCACCACAGCTCTACCAGCTTACTCTCCTAACCGGGTCTCCCCACAATTCCCAGTCCTTGTACAGCTGGTGACACAGCTTGGGCTGGGGCTGCCTGAGACTGCACTCTGGGCTGGCAACATGGACAGGAGAAAACAGGGTGCTGAGCACCAAAAATGTCCCTGCCTCAGCTAGCGCAGAAGGAGCAAAGGGTACACGGCGCTGAAGATCTGGGGAGCTCACTCTGAAGCCCGCAGAGCGGTTCCAGGCGCCATTGCTGTTGCTACCTCTTCCATCCGGCCCTCAGTCCCATCGCCTCCCGATCCATCTCAGGGCACCCGTCTCACAACCTCACCATTGTGTGGCTTGAGGCTCCCCACGGTCCTTTTCCTACATGCTGAAGCCAATACAAATCCCAAAGCAAGGAAGTTGAATCAGCTAGGCGGACTCTAAGCATTGTTTCGGATCTACACTTTGGCGCTGAGAAACACAGCCCTCCTCCCTTGGTCCACCTGATTGGACAGTCCACACCCTGCCCCCCAACCCCGATTTGCTCCGGCTCCTTGGCTCGCCCTCTAAATTAAGACTGACAAGAAAAACCAATCCTTACCAGGGTAAAAGGAACTCAAACTGTAGACTGTTACCTAGAGTTTTCAAGGTCAGTGTCTTATGCCGGCCTTCCCTATCCTTTCTGAGCAGTATTTTCTCCAGGTGTTGTAGAGCTGCCTCACCTTATTTTTTTTTTTTTTTCAATCACAGAGTGTTTCTGTGTATTTTAGTCTACTTTCGTTATATTGAAAACTCTGTGTGATACTCCTGCATCAGTCTCAAGTCTGGGCTTACTGGCATCCCTGGCTCCTCTTGTCTTCTTACTAGACACAGAGGATTCTTCCTGGATATTACCCATTAAAATGGTGTCACATGTGTCCTAAGGCAGTTCCAGAGTTAAACTACAATCGCTGTGATAGAACTCATGAGTTCAGGCAAAGGCCAGAACACAATGAGTAGAGGGAGGCCTAGATATTTTGAGAGAGAAAAATTTTCAATAAGGTAGTTTGCTTCATGGAAAAGACTTCCTCACCAGGTATATCTCAATTTACCCATTTTAATGAAGTTAGGTAAATATATGCCAGAGAGTCAATATAAAAATTGAATAAATGTACTTCATTGTGTTGAGGCAGGGAAACAAAGATTTCAGACTGTCTGGTCACTTCCTTTTCCTGCAGTTCTTTCTGCACAAGTTGAAACGCTCCATCTTTCAACACATTACTAGTCCTGTAACAGATATTTTTTCTGGAATCATGTGATACTCTTAATTAATGTCTTGGTAGGCATAAGTGGTGAGTAGGATATCAGTAACTTTGTGGTGTATTGGGTTGAGGCATGGACATGTGACATTTGATACCTTTTCTTCTCCATACCACTTCCTCACTGGCACATCTTTTACTCTGAGCTTCCTGGTTCTCATATTCTAGTTAACTTTCCTTTCTTATTGTCTTCCATGCTGATATTTCTGCTTTCAACTCAAATAATAACTGATTTCAATCTCTGAATCACTGAGCTGATATGTCTTTTATTTTTAAATTCTGGTTGTGAGGTCAATTGTACCTACATTAAGAAACTAGCAAAAGTAATAAGTTTGTGAGCAAAATAATCTGCAAAATGTATCAAATCTTTCTTTAGAAGTCTATACAAGTGAATTTTCTCTATGACTACTCTTCACTGATTTTCTGCACATGAACATATTTCAGTGTGACTCCAGCAACACTTTTCAAACAAAACCACACTCTAGGGGAAAACCTATGGTAGCCAGTGAATACCTGTGTAAGGACAAAACCCTCCACACCATTTTCACCCGTGCCACCTGCTTTCCACTGCTCCATACATGTGACTGTCAGCAGATTAGATCCATTCAGAGCAGATGCAAGAAACACACAAAAAGATCAGTAGCCCAGAATGCACTGAGGTCTTTAAGTCTCTCTAGGCTCAAGGTATATCTCAGACTCAAATCACTGGACTTATGACTCTGCTCTCCACTGGTTTACACCAACAGTGAAGTGTGGGGTGACTTTAATATACTCAAATCAAGTATCTGAATTTAAACCATGAGAGTCCTTGCATTCTTTCTGTGATTATAAATAAGGTCAATTCTAAGATATTATATCTGGATATAAAATATGAAAGAATTACTGGTTATTAGAAAGCTACCATGTCTTGAAATATTTCCATATGACAAAATATATGGAATAAAAACTAATCAAATGTGAACTTTTTTCAGTTGAATATTGTCATAAGATGCTCCCACTCTAGGGATTTACATACTGTATTCACCAATTTGAGAAGAAGAGAGTTACTGTGAGGACTATCCATGAGTAAACCTTACCTGCCACACCACATCACCAAGACATCACCCTGGTGTGATCCACCATCCCTTTTGTTTAAAATATTCCATTGCCTTCTTCCTTGTTCTACATAGCCATGAAAAGTCATTTCTTTATGGAAAAGCCTGATGGAAAGTGAATATTTTACAGAAACTTGCTAAAACAATTTCCTTGTCATTCAGATTAAAAGCCAAAGTTTGTTTCGGCACACGTTTGTACTCTGATGTGGTTTCACTGCCTCTCTGAAGTCCTCTCCTCTTGCTCTCTTGTACTCACTCCATTGCAGCCACATCAAAATTTCCTCTAGATTCTTGCAATAGCTAGACAGACTCCTGCCTCAGACTCTTTGTATATATCCTCTGGTGGGACCTGAATTACTCAATCTTAAAGCATTTAATTACTCAGTCCTTTGTTCAATTCTCATGTGTATGGCAAAATTTCCCTTGACTAATCTGTTAATAATTGAAACATTTCAAGGAAGTATGATGTTTCAATCCCCTTCCCACTCCTAGTTTAATTATTACCATACTATTCAACATGGTCTGAGGTAATATACAGCTTATCTAATCATTTGCCTTAACTCTGGTTGTAATGTACCACTTGAGCTCAATTTACACTGGGAAGGATTGGCTTCTCTTGTCAGTCTCAGTTTAGAGGGTGGGTTAAGGAGCAGAGACTGTCCAATCAGCGAGCCAACGGAGGAGCGCTGTGTTTCCCAGCGCCAAAGTCTGCATCCTGAGCACGTTGTCACGAGTCCGCCTAGCTGATTCAACTTCCTTGCTCTGGGATTTCTGCTGGCTAGATGCTGTAGGAGAAGGACCGTGGGGAGCCCCTCAAGCCACACAATGGTGAGGTTGTAGAATGGGTGCCCTAAGATGGATCGGGAGGGGATGGGGCTGAGGTCCCAATGGAGGAGATAGGAACAGCAATGGCGGCTGGAGCAGCTCTGCCCGCTCCAGTGTGAGCTCCCCACCAGATCTTTAGCGCTGTGTACTCTGCGCTCCTTCTGCGCTCGCTGAGGCAGGGACATTTTTGGTGCTCAGCACCCTGTTTTCTCCTGTCCATGTTGCCAGCCCAGAGTGCAGTCTCAGGCAGCCCCAGCCCAGCTGCGCCACCAATTGTACAAGGAGAGGGAGACCTTGTGGGGAGACTGTTACGAATGAGCTGCTGGAGCTGCGTTGTGCTGCTTCCGTGATCTCATTCCTGACGTTTGTATTGTACAAAATACGGAACTCAGGACTTTCATTCGAAATGTATTCCCCACACTTTTTTTTTTTTTAGCAATTTCTTTTTAAAATTTTGATCGAGTCTAAGTTGCCAGGCTGCACCGAATCTTTTCACTTGATTTATTGTTTTTGTTCTTGTTTGGTTTTTGAGATAGGGTCTAACAATGAAGTTCAGGCTGGGCTCAAACTTATAGTGGAGTCCAGCCTGCCTCAAAGTCAGGTGATACTTTTGGCTAGGACTCGAAAGTGCAGGGAGTTACAGACATGCAGCACCTCACCAGGCTTGCAGAGAACTTTTGATCTTGTCTCCTGGAGTGCTGAGATGACAGACATGTGCCACCCTTCCTGGTTAAGATGGGGTGCTGTACCACCACTGGTTTTATGTTACCCTACACATAGGTTATCAGTTATTTAAAACTGGTTATTAACACATAAATATGCCCCTACTTTCTCACAAATAGATATGAACACTTTACATATACAAAAGAATATATCACATACTAGATATAGGAAAGCTTCATAATCATATTTTTTAAATCAGATTTTTAAAATTTGTTTAAAGAAAAGTGATTTTTATACAGCTTATAAGTTCTTAATTTAATCAGAGTAGAGAATAAAATCAGAGCACTTTATGCATTAGAGAAAAAAGGAATCCTTTTAGCACCTCTTAAATATATTTATGTTAAGCCTTTTAGACAAACCCAATAATGACCAGGTAAGCCACAATTATTAATCATTTAGAAAACTTTTTTAAAAGCCATATTTAGGGTATTAAATGAGTTGTGCTTAGTAAATTTAATAAATGTGCTCAATGACCAGATATAAACCTCAATCACTTTGAAGCTCATTCTTTAAAGCTTATTTTTAACATGATGTATTATTTGACAAAAGGTTCTGTTGTTGGTGTGTATGGTTTTACTAGAATTTCCTCAAGTTTATAGGAGACTAGCCACACACTCACAAGTATATATTAAACATACTATGAAATTTATATGTAGACACAAACACACCATTTATGAATTTTAAGAAGAAAGAATACATGAGTTTATATTTCACAAATGCCTTTAGTGTTTTATTATGAATAACAGGTATTTTTACATACGTAACAACGTAAATAAATTTTTCACATTTACCACTATATTGTCCACAAAATGATACTATCTGGCAAAAAGTAGTTATAGACCTAAAACAATGTTTTCTGTAGAATCAAAAAACTTAAAAAGTTATACTCAGTACATGAAAGTTGAGTCTACATGTGCTACAACTGAAAGCTGTTTTAAAACTCTGAAGAGATTTGTGGGGCTATGGAACATGAAAATTTACATGGACTCAACTTATTTTGTCATGACTGCATTTTGAAGTCACTGTATGAAATAGGGAGATAGATGGTCGTTTTTATTTAGCTTTGGATAAAGATTTCTACACCTGTCCATAATTATATAATGTATATAATTATAGTATACAATATACTATAGTTATATATTACAATATATAATACAATATATATTATAGATTTGTTATTATATAATAACATATATAACAGTATATGTTATAGTTTCTCACACTAGTGAGACAATATGATGTTTACACATGTGTGATTTATTTCAATTATGGATATGGTTTCAAGATGCATCTATTTACCTATAAAAGTCTCACATTTGTCCTTGTTTATGACTGAGTAGTACTCTATTACGTAACTGTACTCTATTATGTAACTGTACTATGTTGTTTTTAACCATTCCTCAGTTGATGAACAACAATTTAGGTTGTTCCCAAGATCTAGATATTACAAATTCTGCTGCTATGAACATGGGTGCACATATATCACTGTGATATGATGTTTTTCATTGTTCTGGCAAGATACCCAGAAGGGGAATAACTGCGTCTTATGGGGATCTTCAATTCTAGTTTTTCCAGGAATCTCCACACTGATTTCCACAGTGGTTGCAGCAGTCTATGCTTCTACTAATAGTGGAAAAGTGTTCCTTTTACCCCACAGCCCCCATCAGCATTTCTTACTGGTTGACTTCTTGATAGTAACCATTGTTTCTGGATTGAGATAGAATCTCAGTGTTGTTTCAGTTTGCATCTCTTAGATGACCATTGGTGTTCAACATTTTTCTTATATTTATGTGCTGCTTGTATTTCTTCGTCTGAAAAGTGTGTATTCATCTCAGATACCCATTTTGGATTGAGTTTTTAAATCTAGGAGGATAAAAAAAATTTTTTTTTGAGTTGATGTTTTTGATAGTAATCCTTTGTCTGAAGAACAGCTGGCAAATATTTTCTCTCATGGTATGGGTTTTCTCTTCACTCTGTCAGTGGTTTCTCTTGCTGTGCAACAGATTTTCAATAGGGTGAGATCCAAGTTGTTGATGTGCAATTGGAGTTTTGTTCATAAAGGCTTTGCCTACACCAGTGTCTTCAAAAGTTTTGTCTACTCTGTCATCCAGCAGATATGTTTTGAGTTTTAATATGTATTTGATCCATTTGGTATTTAGTTTAATGTATGGTGAATAATGTGGATCTGGCTTTAATCTTAAGCATGTGCAGAGCCACTTTTCCCAGCACCATTTCTTTTTGAATTAAATGTGTTTCTTGTAAACAGCATAATGTTGGATCTTGCATCTTGATCCATTCTGCCAATCTATGTCTTTTGATTGGTGAATTGAGACCGTTAACATTGTTGGTTATGACTGACATGTATTGACTTATCTTTGTCATGCTATTTGCTATTGTAGTTGGCTCCCCACTGTTCTTCCCCCGCTAATTATTTGCCTTGTGTGGTGGATTCCTTCTGTTGGGTTCTTGGAGCTTATTATCTCTAGAATGTACTTCAGAACATTTTAGAGTGCCAGTTTGGTGGTTATAAGTTTCCTCAGATGTTCTTTGTCGTGAAGCTATCTTATTTCTCCATCAATTTTGAAAGATAGTTTTGTGTGGTTCATCAGTCTGGGTTGAAAGTTGTTTTCCTTTAGAGCTTGGATTACTTTACTCCACACTCTCCTTGACTTGAGAATTTGTGCTAAGAATTCTGTGAGCTCCTGTCCTCACATTGGCCTAATCTGCTCTAATACTTTCAGTGTAATTTTTATTCTCCTGGAGATCTACTTGAATCTGCTTTATTGATTCCATTTCTTTCATATGATGAGCTTCCATAATTTTCTTAAATTCATCTATTTTTTTGTCAGTATGTGTCATCACTAAATATTTGTCAGTATTTGTCATCACTAAGTACGATCTTCGTTATTTCTGATTTAATTTTTTCCAAAGCCTCATTCAATTGCTTTGTTGTTACCACTTCCAGGAGGCCAGGTAGGAAGCTTTCAGATTGTTCCACCTCACTGACTCTTGGATTATCCTTTGTGGAACTTGATATCTGGGATTGCATTGTGTTAAGTGTGTTTTTAATTTTTGTTTCTTTTTTGTTTGTTTGCATAATCCCTGGGGGGATGCATGTAAATTTCCTGTGGTGGGTTACTTTATTGCTAGTGGTTAGGATTCCTATATAATGGCTAATTCTCAGCGGTCTCTTCCAGTTGTAGCTGGTTTTTGGTTTGAGTCTGTTGGAAGAGTTTACCTCTTCTGTCTGTATGAGATGAGAAATCATTGTTTGTTTGACCCAGTCCCTGGTTCTTTGGCACTATGCCACAGTGTTTTCTGTTACGCTTCATCAATCTCGGGCATGGAATACCAGAACCTACAGCTGTTTATAACAATTATGTCAATTTTCACTATAGTGGTATCAATAGCATCAAACACATCCTGGTAAATGACAAACTGAGCTAACCCTAAATTTGCCACTTTTAATTGTATGAACTAGATTTATGGTTATGTAATAAAATCTGAAACAAATTAAAAAATTATATGTAGTATTCAAGTCAATTTTTACTTTAAGGGTTAGAATTTAAAATGAATTAAGGAGAAAACAGAGAAGTGTAAGAAGAAAAAGAGATTACAAGAAGGTCAAAGGACAAAGAGGGACCACATAAACTTTGGGAAAGTGGCACAGGGGACTAAAGGAAAAGAGGGGTGGAAGAGATAAAAGGAAGAACAAAACAGAACCACAATCACAAAGAGGTTAGGAACCACTTTTGTACATACACACACACAGTGAGAGAGAAAAGGAAAAGAAAAGAAAAAAGGAAAAGAAAAGAAAAAAGCAAAAAACACAAAAACAAAAAAGAAAACTAAAAATAGTCCACTTCCAGGATTCTCTCTGGTTTCACTAGTAGACAACCTATAGGAGTCAGAGTCCTGAATCGTGTTAGTCTATCCCAGCAAGCCAGCCAGCCAGCAGTTGCTTTATGGTGCAGTAGTGGATAACCTCAGCAGGCCTGCCATGAGACCAAACTCATTGAGCTTGCCACAGCCTAAGCAATTTACATGGGTTTGTGGCTAGCTAGCAGCTACTAGTAGAAGCCTGCAGCACTTCTGAGTTCTGGGCTTATCCGGTCCATCTCCAAAATGACTCCTGGGTAATTGCTGTCTCCCTGCAGGAGGACTAAGTCCCCTGCACTCAACGCCAGCCAGTTCAGCCCTCCATGTGTGCTGTTCCTCTCCTCTGCTACGTTTCTCTGCAGAAGCCTCCGGGGTTGCCAGCTGTCACTGTGACTGCACATCCCCAGGTTCAAACATCTCCTCTTGAGCAGTGAGTCCCATCTCAGGGCTAAGGTACTGCTGGCTACCGCCTTCTTATTCATTGAAGTTTTTCTATTAACTCACACTGTGGGCTTCAGTTCATACTTTAGATTCTTCCTGAGTTCAGGGAACCCACCTCCTTCCCTCTTGTCTTCCTCATGATGCTATATTCTGGCCTTTGGACTGACTCTCAGAGAGGTTGTTTTCTCTGCTGCTTACTGCTCTGCCATCTTCCTGGAAATCCTTCCATGATTTATTGTGAAACACAACCTCATTTTTTAATGTTTAAATTTCTATTCCACTGATATCTTACATTCCTGATTATTACACAGTTTATTCACATTGGAATCATTACTACCTGTTAGCTTCAGTAAAAATTGGCTCTGCGCATTCATATAAGGACTTTTTAAATTAATACTTTCAGATTTTTATCTATATATACGATAGGAAATGATGTGTCACATGGAACGTTTTAGGATATGAATATGGAAATTTCTATTGCATACACATATAGAAATCTAAACCCTAGGGAAAACATTAAGAAAATAAAACTTTACTATCTAAAATATGCACATCTGGCATGATTACACACAGACAAGTTAGCTTAGTGAGCTTTTCTATGATTGAATGCAAAAGTAGATTCAAAGGGCTGGGGATTTAGCTCAGTGGCTTAAGTGCCTGCCTGGCAAGCGTGAGTTCATGAGTTCGATCCCCGATCCCCCCCCCCAAAAAAAAACAGATTCAAAACGAGAATGGTGTGTGTGTGTGTATATATATATACATATATATATATGTATATATGCATACAGTTGTGCTGAG
Organism: Dolichotis patagonum; assembly: GCA_004027295.1. Lineage (NCBI taxonomy): Eukaryota > Metazoa > Chordata > Mammalia > Rodentia > Caviidae > Dolichotis > Dolichotis patagonum. Next base: position 38,747 of record PVJX010007469.1, read on the forward strand.
AATACATATAACATATTGGGAAAAAAGTGTGTATATAAAAAGTGTGTGTGTATATATATATATATATATATATACACACACACTTTTTTCCCAATATGTTATATGGATTCTCAGCAAAACTGTTATCAACAGATAGTAAGTTTTCAATATTTGCCTGAAATGATCGGCCAAAGTAAGTATTTGCTTTGTGACTTGCTCAGTTTGGAGTATTGTGTTAATAAATGGAAATGAATTGACAGTAACTTTATGTTTCACTATTGCAGATCATTTTGAAATGTAACTGCCCAGTTTATATTTGCAATATCAGTTTGTGAGTTTTCTGTACATCTTTGCCAAAAGATCTGACTATTTTTTGCCATATTCCTAGTGAGATTCTTTGCCCTGCTTCTATTGCAAGCTGTGGTTATGACATGGTTCAACAAATTTCCAATATATGGACTTTTTCCCTCCCAAAGATGATAGGATTGTTAGTTCCATGTGAAAGATAATGAAGCAGACTTGAAATATGATGTTAGTTCACTAACTTTACTCCACCTGCAAAAGGAAATGTAAAAATTAGCTTATTATTAATGTGGAGCCAAGTGAAGATCAAAAGCATTTGCTTGTTCCTCTGATGTGTTAGACATACCAGACAATTCCACAAAAGTTGTAGTTGGATAAATGAGTCAAACTGAGCCAGCATTGATACCTTGAGTTAAAGATCAACTATTCTTACACCTTAAGGAAAGACCAGGGAGAAAGTATTGAGAAGCCTGATGAGGCTGGTCTGACATGATTCTATGTTAGGCCTCTGTTGATATATGTGTGAATATGCTACAGAGTTCCATTTTTTAATATTGTTTGTACCTCAAAAATGAGTCCAGTACTAGGAGTGTAGTTACCTACAGAATACCTGTCCAACATATGCAAGCATCTAGTTTTTTTGTTTTGTTTTGTTTGGTACCAGAGATCAAACTCACAACCTTGCACTTGCCAGGCTATGCTTACGCTACTGAGCTCAATCCCCAGCCCCAAGCATCTGATTTAACTATCATTATCACAAAAAAGAATGAGAAAGAAAAATGAAGTGAGGAATGCAATGGAGACAAATTAAAAACTGATGAAAGTGAAGTCAATCTAGAGGAAATATGTGCACTGAACTGCACTCCAATGTGCATCACCACACTGTCTTCAGTAGCCATGGTATAAAAACCACCTCAATCAATGTCAATGAGTGTGTTTTACAGTTTTGACATAGTTACTGTGACAAAATAGCTCACATAACTTACCAGGGGGAAGGGATTGTTTTGCCTTGGTTTCAAATGTTTCCTTACTTGTTCAACATTTTTAATTCCAGTAGTCCTTTGGTAAGGCAGAAACAGTGTTAAAAAGGCATGAAGGTAAAAGTTGGCTACATCATGAAACTGAGAAAGAGGAGGAGCAAAGGGGAGGAGGAAAAAAGAAGAAATGGAAAAAGTGAGAAAAGGCATGAGATATATTGTTTCAGATATATATATATATATATCTGAGCTGTATACATATATATACATGTATATATCCCAACATATCGATTAATACACTAATGATTCAGAAAGTGTATTTTAAATTTGGAAAAACCAAACACCTTGCAACCATGCCCTCAGTATATGGCCTTTAAGACCTTTTCCATTAAAATCTAAAAAAAAGTTGAATGGATAAAGTGAAGTTTATTCATACAGTGACTGAAGTAAATGGAACTGCTTTCATTTGTGAGAATGTAGATTAATCAAGAGATCATCAACTGAATTGTACCATGCCTAAAGAAAGTTTCATCATATTTTTTTTAGTGTCATCATATTTTATTTAGCATGTAAAATTGACAGCCTTATAGAAGCAGCGAATATAGTGATAGCTATCATGTGTGGGCATAGAGAAACTGAAAGTGTTCTAAGAGAAAGCACCGTATTTCCTTTGCAGTCTACAAAATAGTGCTCATAGTGTTGGCAGTGAATGAAATATGTGCCACAGAGCATTAGAATTCGCTGAGTGTTGTTGTTACTCTTTTCTCTGTATACCTGTAATCATTTCAGAACATAAACACAGAAACATATTTCAGTGTACAATTTTAAAATTTGTGGTTTTAGCATTTTTTGCTTAATTGAATACAAAATTCTTAAATTAAGCAAGATTAATATGACTTGTAGTTCCATGATGTGTTCACAGTATCTCCTTTCTTCAATTATTACAAAGTTAATTTAGGTGTGCACTGAATTCATTTCTGAAGGAATTTATTATTTTAATGCAATTTATTCTTGAATCAGTGGAAATGCAAAAAAGTAGTTTCAGGTTGCCAATAGGAAAAATTGGCATTGTCGGAACTTCTGTTTATCCCGTTCAGGATAGAATGATGTTATACATGTATACAGAAAAGTTCTACATTTGAAAGTCCATTCATAATAATTTATTTCACTTAATGTTATGTTTTCAAAGTGTATCCATTTCTTACAAATGTCTTAAAATTATCCTTAGTAGGAAATTTGTATCCCATTATTCACATTTTGCATTTTTTTAATCCTTTCATCTATTGATGCACATATAGGAAGAAAGTGGGAGATAGATCTTTGTCATATAATAACTGGACCAAGAGATCATGGAAAAGGGAAAGGCATGTGAAATATATTTAAGATATGTCATGCAAATGTGCCAACTACCTACAAGGACTGCTGTATTTATATCACAAACATGAACTAAATAATAGTAATTGTAATAATAATAATGAAATTGGGTAAAGGGCACCTCACTGCAGAGGGAATATGAAGGATGTTGAAGGAAAGTGTTACAAAAAGAATCAAGATATGTACATATACATCCCCTGTAACATGACTATAAACATTGTGTACTCCAAACATGTAATCAATTATTAAAAACAGTTAAATATTTTTGTTTAGAGATATTTTCTACATCTTTCTATGTCTTAATGGTTTCTCAGCAGAGGTATTGAAAGCATTATGTAACAGTGCCTATGGGACTCTGAGAACTAACCTGTGAGTTACTGATTTATTTATTATTGAATTCCTTGTACATTCCAGTGATCTATCTGTGTCATTGGTTCCAACTAAATGTAATGACACTGACTGAGTTAAGCAGCAATCCACTGCGTGAACTTCCAGTGGTTACCCATGGCAATGATTATGTCAGGGGCATCACATTAGTCCACCCATGTAGTGGGATGTTTACATCATTCGGATTGACAGAGCAAATTGAAATATATTTTTTGCTCTCTTGCTCCTAGCATGGCTACCAATGTACCACTGATTGACCAACAAGTGTTTCTAGAATCTGTCTTAACTGCACTGTGGCCAACTAAATAAAATACCATAGAATTACTCCGTTTATGAATCAATTGCTTTCTACAGTGGTGAACGCTAGGAAATAAAGCCCCAAGGCACTATCAGTTTCAGTATCAAATGAAATATTGTTTGTAGATTGTGAGACATCTGATATGACAAGATTGTGGACATCTTATGATTCGTCCCTTTTTAAAATGCATATCTGTCATTATTGAGGTTCTTAACTCATTGCAGTTGTATTTCAAAAAGACACCACTTTATCGTACCATTACCTTAGGAATAACATTCCAAACCATATTTTGGGGTACCTGTAGAGATTGCATGAGTCTTTATGTGTCCTCCACAATTCATGTGCTGATATACAATACAAACTTAGAAATTCATGTAGGATAAACCTTAAGCAACCTTCTGTAAAGCCTTATACCCTCCTGCCTCACTGAAGACTGTAGAGTGAATGAGTTTTTAAGCTATAGAAAAGACATTGGGAGTGGAGAATACAGGGACTCTGTCTCATAGATTCTATTTCTTTCACATGTTGAGCATGCATGGTTTCTATCATTTTGCTGAGCTGATCTGAGCTGATCTACTTTTTTAAAAATCTGGGTCTGCCCTAATGGCTTTAATTTTGTTCATCATTTCCTTTTGCAATTTAGAGATTATTTTTTCTGTAACCTCATCCGTTGTGCTCTCAAATATGTTGCTCTCATTTTAGAAATTTCCAGTGGTTCGTTTCTGATTTCCTGTATCTCACTGTGCTCTGGACTTGTACTGGTTGGGCTGGGTATCTTGGGTTGCATTTTGCTTCTGCATCTTTTCATTTTCTAATTTTTATTTTATTTTGTTTTGTATGGTGGCACTTGTACATTTTGTTATGATAGATAACTTTATCCTCAGTATTGAAGTGTTCCTAATAAATGTCGGTTCCTCAGGGATGGCTTCTCTATGTAGGTGTTTCTTGGTCTTTGTGTTTATCCTGAAAACCTACCTTCCTAATGTATTAAGGATGAGAAGTTGCTATGCACTTGGCCCAGCAGCCAGTGCTTTGGTAGTGGACTATGGTGATGGTTATTTCCCCATACAATCACTGTGGTTTTTTTTTTTTATTTAAAGAAAAAAAAAACAACCAAACAAAACAGAAAAAGGGTAGCAACAATACAGAATTCCAAAGGGAAAAAATAAAAGAACAACAACAAAAAAAACCCCAAAAAGCACTAAGAAATCGCCACTTGATAAGTTACATACTGTCATCATTGGAAATAGTTGTTCAAGTTAAAAAATTAAAGCAAAGTAGACATTCAAACAGTGAGACTGTTAACAGTTCTGCTCAACAATCTAACAAAAACAGTAATATTCACTGTGTTTTATGAGGGAGTAAAACTGATCATAATAAGTATAGCATGCTGGATAAAGTAATACAGTGATCAGTTACAGTAGTCTCACAGAAAGCATGGCTGCTGATGTATTACAGTACCTACTAAAAGGACACATTTAACAGTAGGAGCAATTTCTATAGTTACACAACACAGTCCGACATATACCAGGAACTTGGATGCAGTGACCTTCCTCTTTGTGGAGAGATTTTATCCTCTTGCCCAGCAGCTCTAAGAGGGACACGGGGCAAGAGAGAGAGATGAAAGAGGTCAAATACAGTCCGAGCAAGGCCGAATGGAAAAAGCATTGAAGTTTGGGGAAATTGGAGGACACAGGAGAAAAAGCCTAGAAAAGAAAGCAAAGGAGCACTGAAGTGAACTTGAAATAGAAGAGACAATGTTTCCTGACATGAAACTATTACAAAGTCAAGCAATATACCTGAGAAAAGAGAGAAAGAAGATGAGTGGAAGATAAAAAGAAAGATAAGAAATCTAAGTCATGAAAGGAAAAGAAGAGAGAAAAAAGTAAAAAAACATAAAAGAGAAGTACTCAGCAAAAAGACAACACAACAGTCCCACAGAAAACAAGAAACAAAACCAACAATTGGCTGGAAGAAGAAAACTAATCAAACAAACAGAAAACTTAAAATAGTAAAATTCCCCTCTTATATTCATTTCTGTGGTAGGTTCAGGTCAGATTTCAGGAATGTTTTTTACTCTTAAGTTTGCTGAGGAATTTGTGCTGGATATGATGTTGATCTTGGCCTCTGGATTTGGGTCTCAGACTGGTGTTCTGCTTTTGCCAGTGTCTATAAGCCCTTAGATAAAAATGGCAGCCCCTCCTGTCCACCTCTATTCCATGGGTCTGTCTGTTGAGGCATAACACTCATTTACCTAAGTTACCACATTCTGCCTTATATTCTCATTACTGCTACAAATTTTACATGCCACTGGCTCCACCTGCCAATTGTCAAAGCCTCTTTTTGGGCCTTGATTGGTCACTGGAGTTCCCACCCAGGCCTGATGCCATGTCCTCCATGGTCCTTGATGTTCCTGGGGTGGACATAGCGGGGGAGAACTGCAACAGAACCAGAAAATAAGGAAAAGATAAAAGCTGAGGGCAGGTGGATGCTTCTTTCCTGATGAGAGGAAAGGAACTCTCCCAAAGCAGTGCCTTTGTTATATACATCTAGCAACTTACTGTCACGTGACACCCTGTTGCCTAGTACTCTGCATATATGACAAGCTAAGGGTTTGATGTTTTTGAGCCTGTACTCACTTGTTTTTGATACTGGCCCTGTTCTTAGATACAGCTTGTCCTGGCCTGAAGCTGTGGTCAGATTCCAGCTTCAGCTGCTCCCAACAGCTGAGCAAGCATGTGTTATCCTGCTGGAGCCTTTCTGCTTTCCTGTGGTTCCTTTCCGGGCTGGAGCTGAATGTGCTGCCCAACCTGGGTTGAGCTGTTCTGTCATCACTTCAGAATTTTATGAGTTAAAAGTGGTTCATGCTGTCATGAATCTCAGTCTTCCTCCTTAACATGTCTTGATAACTTAGGAAGCAGTGAACTTTGAGGATGTGGCTGTGAACTTCACCACGGAGGAGTGGGCTTTGCTGGATTCTTCCCAAAAGAAGCTTTATAGAGATGTGATGTGGGAAAACTTTAGGAATGTGGCTGCTATAGGTAAGTGAAGTATCATTTTCTCTATGCTATCAGAGATAATAGGATATTACACATCAGTGCAGTTTCCTTAATTGCAATATGGAGAGACTTTAACTCATTTAAGAGTTATGCTTGCATTATACCATCAATCTTACTGGCATCTATTAATTTTTATGTAATATTGTTGTTCATCATTATATTTCTGTTTGTATACTTTAGGAAAAAATAGGGATGAGCAGCAAATTGAACATGAATACAAAGAATACAGGAGAAATACAAGGTAATTTTCATTTTGAAAATATGAGTGTTCCTGAAGAGTCAGGGTGTGAGCAGAAATAGTAAAACAAGCATACTTTACTTAAAGAGGTCATATTCAGATTTTTTCAATTTAATGAGATTTCTCTATAGATGCATACATGTTTAGTATCTGTACTCTGAAAAATTTGATACTTGAAATATTCCATTATTTAAAACTTAGGGAGCACTGACAGTATGCTACAAGTGACAGTACCTATTGTATAAAAATCAAATTATTTTCCATGCTGAAATTATAAAAAAAATTGTATTAAATTGCACTGAAATATTGATAATAGCTTTATAGAAAACATACTTTGTGTTTGGACTAATAGTCCTGTTCAGAATTTATAATTATTCATATGTGTGATTGTATTGAAAAGACCAGTTTCATTTGAAATGAATTATGTAAGCAGTGGTATCTGTTTTTAAAAATATAAGCAGATTGAATATTTGCCTAATTGTTAATCATATGGAAGTACTGAAAAAAGAAATGAATGCTATGATTTCAATAAGTATCTCTTTTTTTGAAAATCCCCTAAGGGCTGGGGATTTAGCTCAGCAGCATAAGCACCTGCCTTGCAAGTGTGAGTCATGAGTTCAATCCCTGGTACAAAAAAAAAAAAAAATCCTCCAAACCATTCAGTCCTCTTATGCTCCAGAATATTAGGATGCACTGTCCCATAGTCTTGGTGGGCAACTCAAAGCATACCATTTGTCTTAGTTACTTTTTATTTGTCGCTGAGATAAAATATCTGATGCCCAAAGTTGGGAAAGGAAATGTTTATTTCTTACAGTATTTGGAGGTTTCAGTCCATATTCAGTTGGCTCTAAGGCAGGGTGGCACAGCAGGGCCGCAGTTCATGGCGGCTGCGAACAGCAAAGCAGAAACCGGCAAGAGAGAGAGACACACCTTCTTCCTGCCATTACATCACATCCTGGCTCCACCCCTAGGAGGGCGTAGCATTGACACCACCAATCCAAGCACTAGACAATGAACCAATCACAAATGCACAATGAGCCCTGGGGGCCACTGACATAAACCATGACACCATTCATGGAGCTGTGCATAGACATTTTTGAAAAGGGGTGTAAAGAGAAATTCCATTTTGTTGGGAATAGTGGTGCATACCTACTTTCCCAGCACTTAGGACATTGATGCAGAAGAATTGCTGTGAGGTAGTGGTCAGGCTGGGCTTCATAGAGTGTCAATGCTAGTTCAGACTATATGTCAAGATGATGTCTACAAAAAAATAGAAACTGTTTTATTCAGCTATACTTCTCCTGGGTATCTTCTTCTCAAGGATAAAGTAATCATATGATGATGGTGCATACAGGCCCAACTTTGTTGCAGCACAGTATACAATACCTAAGATCCTTTGTGCTCATGCACAGATGAATACGTTAAGGTAATTGAGTAGCCGTAACATGATGTTAACATGTTCTGAATCTTAACACTGTGTGAATCTGTAATAAGAAAGGCATACAAAGTGCCTGCCTGGCAAGTGTGAGGTTATGAGTTCGAACCCTAGTACAAAAAAAATAAAAAAAGAAAGGAATACATTCAGCTTAGCCTGGGTAACCATGTTTGATAAGACTGTGATTAAAAACAACAGGGATGTATATCAGTGCCAGAACTCTCGAATCCATCTCCAGTACTAATGAAATATGGTTGGTCTATCTAATGGAAAAAATATTCAGCTATAGAGAAGATTGAAATGATGTCACTTCACAAAAGGTGAGTGGATTCTGTAATCATCATCTTGTGCTAAATATTTGACACAGATATATTACTACATGTTATACTTTGTATGAAAACCCAAAAAATATGTACTAAAGGGTAAAAAAAAAGGACAAATGGTAGAAAAGAGAGCAGTAGCTGGTTTAGAGAATGTTAAGAGATTCAGTGGAAGGCAGAGGGAATTGAGTCCTGTGGGATAGGTTATCAAAATTGTAGCCCACATATGGTACACATATATAAGAATTACTCACAAGGGAAGTGTTATGTACTGCAGTCACGTGAATTATAAACTCACAGGTGTACATTACACTTTTGGTACATGCTGTTTTCAAGCTACGATCCAGAGTATACAGCAAATTCATGATCAAATATTCTTAGAAGGCAACAAACCTGATCTCCTCATAATAAATCATTAATAAAAAGACTTAAATGTAATTGATTATATTGTCTCCTTTTTCTTTTCCAGAAGGGAAGAAGTAAGGAAATGCTTGCAATATAAATTATTATATCCACATGAAGAAATGAAAATTTCCACTCCAGATACTAATATGAATGTGAAAGCAGTTGGTAGAAAACCAGCTGAACAGTATGCTTGCAGAAAGCCCATCATTGGTACATTATTGCCAGAAGTTCCCATCATAGCTAAAACTAGACTCAAATCATATGAGTGTCAGGGATTTGAAGATGGAAATACCTGCACTGACATCCACTGCTTCCACAAGCATGCAAGCAAAAGCCCTGGAGAGAAACTCTGTGAACTTAATAAGAGTTTCAAATGCCACTCTGATCATCCTATAGGAAGCAGTGCTGAAGAGAAATCCTTTCTTTTTGAGCAAGATGTGAAAGCCTTCAGTACAGCCAACTATGTTCACATAGGGAAAAGAAATCACAGCGAAGTGAATAACTATGTATGTATACAATATGAAAATGATTTTAACTGTCAGCATGATATTCAGATGCATGATATAGCTAACACTGTAGAAAATCACTATGTGAGTAAACAGTGTGTGGTAGTAGTCAGTAATAACATTTCTTTTTGGAAATGCAAAAAAATTCACAGTGTGAAGAAACTGTATGCATGTAAGCAATGTATGAAAGCTTTCCCTACACACAGTGTTTGTAAAAGTCATGAAAGAACTCACTCTGGAGAGAAAACCTATGTATGTAACCAATGTGGGAAAGCTTTCAGCAGACACAGTAATTGTAAAAATCATGAAAGAACTCACACTGGGGAGAAACCATATGTATGTACATATTGTGGGAAAGCTTTTAGAACACACAGTTGTTGTAAAAGACATGAAAGAACTCACACTGGTGAGAAACCCTATGTGTGTAACCAATGTGGGAAAGCTTTCAGCAGACACAGTCATTGTAGAAGTCATGAAAGAACTCACACTGGGGAGAAACCATATGTGTGTACACATTGTGGAAAAGCTTTTAGCAGACACAGTCATTGTAAAATTCATGAAAGAATTCACACCGGGGAGAAACCATATGTATGTAACCAATGTGTGAAAGCCTTCAGAACATACAGTGATTATCAAATACATAAAAGAATTCACACTGGAGAGAAACCATATGCATGTGACCAATGTGAAAAATCATTTAAATCCCAAAGTGATTGTAAAAAACATCAAAGAACTCACACTAGAGAGAAACCCTATGCATGTAACCAGTGTGGAAAAGCCTTCACCACACATAGTTATTGTAAATTACATGAAAGAACTCATTTTCTAGAGAAACCCTATATATGTAACCAATGTGAGAAAGCATTTAAATCCCAAAAGGAATGTAAAAAGCATCAAAGAAGTCACACTGGAGAGATACCCTATGCATGTAACTGATGTTGGAATGCCTATACCATACAGTCATTTCAAAACAGTGGAAAGTACTCTGCACTCTGCAGAGAAGCCTTGTGTATGTATCACTGTGGGATAGCCTTCACCAGACAGAGTCACTGTAAAAGACCTAAAAATACAGTGGACAGAGACCTCGTCTGTGTAAACAATGTAGGGATGTTTTCATCAAAAACACTGTCAAATACATGAAAGGCCTGACTGAAGAGAAACTCTGTAATGTGAGAAAGCTCTCAGCAGACAGTTATTTCCAAAGACATGAAAGTTATCTGATTGTACAAAGTTTATGTATTTAAATTGTTGGAAAATGCATAAGCTGTACATTCAAGTAGATGAAGAAATTCATCTAAATAGACAGCTATTGTGGATAATTTGAGAATAATTTGAGAATAATTTAATATTCCTGTAACATCAGAAAATATGCATGGATACAAAAGGAGAGTTGAAATTGAGAATTTGAATTGTCCTCATTTTCACATGACCTTTTATGTGTACATGACAATTAATAGTGCAAAAATACATGTCAGAGTATGTTTTGGGGGTATCTCTAGGTTTCTACCTTTCTTTTATATTACAAGTGAACCCAATTCTGTGAGAAACCATCAATAAAAGGGATGCACATAAATTTTATTTGCCATACATAGAATACTGTATTGGATTACATTTCTATGAATATAAAATGTTCTCAGTTGTAACTCAGAGTTTGAAAATCCTTTGACATTTCACATGTAGCAAATATATCTAAGTAAATCATGTAAAAATAGGATATGTATTTCTATGAAATACAGAAACAGGAGATATGCTTGATTGTAAGTACAGTGAACTCACTGTTGAAGCAGATCTGTGAAGCAGATATTTGTAAGGTGCCTTTTGATAATACACATTGTACTGACAAATGTTATTGTAAGGAATAGTGTGTGATTTAGTATTGGCTTTACTCAAATCAGGTCATAATTTATTTTGTACAGCAATGTATGTACAGATGTGTTTATATATGTTATGTACTAGGAGGGTTAGAAATTTTATAATTATTTTTTGTTTTTGTTTTGTTTTTTCTTTTAGTATTTATATGGTGATATGACCCCAAAACTGAATTTCTGTTAATATTTCTCATTTTGTTCTAAATTTGATTTATATGGTTTGTGCATATAGTTCACTTTTCCTTTTTTTTTTTATTTAAAGAGAAGAAAGAAAAACAAAACAAAACAGAATAAAGGGTAGCAACAATACAGAATTCCAAGGAAAAAAGGAAAAGAACAACAACAAAAAAACCTAAGAGATTATTACTTGGCAAATTACACACTGACTTCTTGGAAATAGTTGTTCAAATTATAAAGTTAAAACATGTAAAATAGACATTCAAACAGTGAGTCTGTTAACAGTTCTGTTCCACGATCTGACAAAAAAAAAAAAAAAAAAACAGCAATATGGTCATCCATCTTACCCACTCAAATATACATTCAATTATATCAAAAGGGTAGAATTAAACACAACAAAACAGAACAAAGCGGATCACAAGAAAGCAATGTAAGGGACATAAATTACAAAACTAGACAATTGGAGATATTCACTCTCTATCGTATTGACTCTTGTTTTCTTCCAAAGAGTTGTCCATATTGTCACATACAGGGAATTCACATGAAACAACATAGTATGGAATTGATCTGAGCAGGACGAGGAGGGCATGTAGTTCACTTTTCAAAAAGAATTTTGCTATTGAAATGCTTTACAATTATAAATTTCATAATTGTTTTCTACACGTGCAGCTAGTTTCAACGAAGTTGTAGATTAACACATATGTTTTCCAAGTTTGAAGAGGTTCTCTTTGCATTCCTCAACAAAATTACACATAATACACAGTGCAAGATTGTTCCTATGATTCATTCGATATCGGAGTCACTGTATTCATATGTATACAGCTTTATGCTGTGTTTACCACATAAAATTTTCTTTTCTTAGGCATATTGCCATATAATTTAGTGGTACTATTTCTGTCAGTTATCCCACTAAACAAAATGCACTTCTGTGAGTTTCCACAGCCAAGTCTGGAATGACCATATTTGTTTCTCAGACATGTACTGCAATTTTTGGTTGATCTTTTCACACTGTAAATGATAAAATAGTTTGTCATTAAAAACATTCACTGTTTTTCTATCTGCTTTTGCTTTTTGTGTTTATTTTGTTGTTGTTGTTGTTGTTTGTTTTTGATGCTAGCAGTAAAACCCAGGGCATCAAAGTTTCCATGCAAACACTGTCTGTGACCTCCCTCCTCAGTTTACTTCTTTTAACAGTTGTTTTACTTTTGTCATTTCTCCCTTTCAGTTTTTCGTAGATTAATATTTTTCTTATTTTATTCTTCCCATAGTTTCTCTTGCTTCCCTTTTGAATCATCTAATTCTCTTCATTTCTTCCTGTGAATTTTCCTAACTCTGTAAGCATCTCTACTACCACCAGTATAATACTTTGCTGTATCTCTCAGTCTTTATCTCAAAGTTTCAGCACTTTATCTCAAAGTTTCAGACTTTTTCCTTGAATTTCTCTGTTTACAAGCCATCATATTTTTAATAGTATCACCATGGAGCTTTATTGGTATTTACACAGTTGTTTTTATAAAATTGCTCTTGAATTCTTTTGTACTTGTACAGTTAGGACTAGATTACTAGATTTAACATGAAAACTGAACTTAGAAACTGTAAAAATCCTTCGTAGTCTAATACCAGTAAATTAAGTTAAAGGAGAAATTTTTAAGACTACTAACTTAGAAAATGTGAACTTGTGGCAGAATCAGTGCAGAATTCCATGGGAACTTTAGAAAAGATCTAATCCCAATATTATTCAAACTCTTTTACAGCAATAGACAGGCAATAATATTCTCAGAGTCATTCCTGAAAGCAGATATTCCAAATTCATTAAGGAATGTAACCAAAAAAGAGCCACAGAGTCATCCAGTAAGGCATTGGGGGTTGTCACATGGGCCACCCCACCCAAAAGGGAACCACAGTGACCCAAGAAGGCCCCAGAGGTAGTGCATATGGCACCCATACCTGGTGTGAACCTCAGTGAATCAGGAGGACCCTGGTGGGAGCACACATGATGGGCAGGCAGGGTTAGTGATGTGGAAAAGTCTGAAAAAGCAGTGAATGTGAGCCAGTAGTTGCTCAATTCTATGAAGCATTGTTATACTTTGTCACACAGACATGTGGAATAGGAACGGGCAGATGAGACCATCTCTTTCTTTCTCTTTCTTTCTTTCTTTCTTTCTTTCTTTCTTTCTTTCTTTCTTTCTTTCTTTCTTTTTTATAAAGGGCTCTGGGAGAACGCTAGCAGCAGAATACCAGTTGTAGCCCCACAACGAAAGGCCAAGTTGAACCCTATACAGGCTCACAATCCATGGTGAACCTGAATGGAATTATATACATTCTGTGATGCAACTTGAACCTACCATCATATGAAGGCACCAGAGGACTGTACCTACTTCTATTTTTCTGTTGGTTTTGTTTTGTGTCCCATTGGGATTGTCTTCTGTTTTATTTTGTCTTATTTATGTGTGGTTGTTCTTGGATTTTTTCCTCTTTTTTATTCTATTCCCTTTGCTTCACAATTTAGGTTGCTTAACTTTGTTTTCTTTTACTCAACTTCTTTCCCTCTTTAATTGATTATCTCACTTGATAGTATGTCCAAAGATAGAAGCAACCAAGTAGGGCAAACATTTAAACAGAGGGGAAAGACAGGCAACCAACAACAGGAAAACAATATGAAAAAGTTAAGCCAATATGTATCAATCACAACCATCAATATAAATGGCCTCTACTCAGGAATCAAAAGAAACAGACTGGAAGAATGGATTCAAAAGCAAGGTCTAACGATAATGCTGCATTCAAGAAAAAAATGTATCTCCAAAAGAGATACAGAGACTATGTCAAAGGATGCAAGCAATGCTTCTGCAACAGGAACCCAGAAAAAAGTAGTGGTAGTTATGTTATTTGCTCACAATATAAACTTCAAATGAAGACTGATCAAAAGAGATCCAGAAGATGAATATACATTTGGTAAGGGAAAATTCCAGGAGGAAGAGGTAATAATAAATGTATGTATATATTCTTGGCCCTTTTGTCAAAGGTCAGAACACTGTATGTACTTGCTTAAATTATGCATCTTCTATTTTGCTTCATTTATCCACATGTCTCTTGTTCCAGTAACATGTCAATTATATTACTGTAGCTTTGTAAAGAAACTTGAAAAGTGAGATTATAATTCTTGCAGCTCTACCACTGATGCTCAAGAAAGTTTTGCTATTCTGAGTACTTACTGTGAAAAATGCTGTTGGTACTTTAATTGTAAATGAATACAATCTACACATCATTCTTGGTAATATGGCCATTTTGACAATATTGGTTCGGTGTATCCAAAAATAGTGTATTTATTTCCATTCTTTGAAGTGTTCTTTGATCTCCTTTTCCAGAAAACTGGTTTTCATCATGGAGATCTCTTATTTCTTTTTATAGAGTAATGGCATACCATATTGAAATTAATCAATGCTATAGTTGTTAGTATTGTTGTCTTGATTTTTCTAAGTAGGTTCATTTTTGCACAGAAATACTATTGAGTCTTGTGGTTGATTTGCATGTTTCTGCTTTGCAGCATTTGTTTATTGGTTCTAAAGCTTTCTCATGGAACTGTTTCAATAGTCCACGGAAAGAATTACCTCATCTGCAAATAAAACTAATTCACTCTTCCTGTCCTTTATGTTTTGTTTATATTTTTTTCTTTCCTGATTGTTCTGCCTAAGATTTGAACACTATATTGAGTAACAGTGATCAGAATTAGAGGACTTGTCTGACTCCTAATTTTAGATGAAATGGCTTAAAAAGCTTTACCATTTAATATGATGTTGAAACTGGGTTCATCATTATTGGCTTTTGTCAGATTGAGTTAGGATCTCATACTAAATAGTTCAGAATTTTACTCTGTATGTATTTGGATTTGTGAAAGGTTTTTTTCTGCATCTAAGGAGATGATAATGTGATTTTTGTTTTTTATCGAGTCTTGACCTAAATCTGCAATCTCCCAAACAAGTGTATGGCAAAGGCTTAAATAAAATGAAACAAGTGGTATGATTTTAGGGCTCCAGGAGGAGCCCTTTAGCTGAGTTTGAGATTGTGAGGGCTAAGACAAAGACTTGTCTAGACCGCCCATTTTTATTAACAAAGAGCAGGGAAACTGAAGAAAGTGCAGGCAATGAGCAAGACCTTGGGAGTCACTTCAAGGACATCTCCAAGTAATAAATCATGTCAATTTAGGAGAACCATCTTATCTTCATGATGACATGGTAGGAGAGAGACTGTAGGAGTAATTCCTGCAGCTGCAGTCTCTATCTACTTAATTGCTGCTTGAGCCAAGTGCCTCAGCTGTGACCTTGTCTTGTCTTTTGAGGTATCTCTGGCCTCACAGGCCATTACAGGCCTCAGCCAGGCTCAGTGATTCATAGAGGTTCATTTACTATGAATCAGCTCCTGTCGCCAGGCAAGGGGCCGAGGCCTAGGACAGACTCACAGGCAAACATAGAAAGTCAATTAGTTAATTTTAAATTCTGCTCAGAGCTACTGAGTCTCCAACAGTCCTTGCTTTGTGTTATATATTGCCTTCATTAATTTACATTAATTGATTCTGATCGCTCTGAGAGAAGCATTTCATAACGATGTATGAGCTTTTTCATAATTTGTGGCTTTCAGTTTGATGAAATAGTGTTGAAAATACTTGAAACTGTGTTAATTAATGTGCTTTCCCTATATCTTTTGTATTTTCTAATTTTCTTATCTAGTTTTAGTATCAGGGTGACTTAACTTTCAAATAATGAGTCTGGCCATACTACTCTGTCAGCTTCACTGAAGACATTGAGGAGTATTGATGGGCAATCTGGAGTTCTTGGCGAATTCATTGGTTAACCTGTTGGGTCCAGGGATGTTAGTTGATAGGTTTTTGATTAATTTTCCAAATTTCCTTCCCCATTATTGGACTGTTCTGTATGTTTAGCTCTTCTCTGATCCATTTTGGTAAGCACATGTCTATAGATCTGTACATTTCTTCTAGATTTCTCCAGTTAATGTAGTAATATTTTTTAAGTATGTAATCATACTTATGTGGATTTCAAGGATGCCAATTACTATTTCGCGTTTTTTGTCCTAATTGCACCAATATGGTATTATCTTTTCTGTTTTGCTAAGTTTGGTGGTACGTGTCTGTTTTGTTTATCCTTTCAAATAACTGGTTCTTTGTTGCATTCATTTTAAATGATATTTTATGCAAACTTTGTTCATTTGTGCTCTGATCTTTATAAATTCTTTCCTTCATAGCTTTACATTTGGATTGTTTCTGATTTTTAGGTCTGTGATTTGCATCATTACGTTATTTTGGATCACTATTTTCTCATGTGGGTTTTCACGGTTATAGTTATATAACTGCTATAGTTGTACTTGCTTTGTATTCCACAAATTCTCATGTGTTCTCTGGTCAGTATTGTTTGATTTTAGAAACTGTTCAACTTCTTCTGCAACTGATTGATCAACCTTTGGTGCACTAAACTCCAAGCATTTACATGCTGTGGTTTGTTTTGAATTTGATCTGAGCTTTATGTGAACTACGATATGATAATATATTGATGCTTTTGGATTATGTCACCTATACTTATGCAATGTTTTTGTGTGCTCCTTCCAAAAGCCTTCTGATACACACCACATGTTGCCTTCTGGTAGAGTCACCACTCTGTGCTCTCCTTGACAGTGATTCCTTTCTCACTTTCTGAAAAGCATCTCTCAATTGCCTATATATGTGATGGTTCCTCAGTGCCCACCAGGGAATTCAGCAGCCCCATGTGGTGAATGACTGATGATGGGTGGTGGGGAACTGAGCAAGGAATCCTGGTAACACAAACCTCAAGGTGTTTGGGGAAGAATAAATGAGTGCCGGTTTGCTTTTCTTACACTTAAGTGTGTTGCCACTTGCTGTTGTTGCCACTCATAAAATTCTTAGTGACAAGTCTTTGGTCTGCATTCACATTGGGGTCTTAACTAGTATATGATCTAATGCTCAACTTTTCTGTTGATTCATCAGTGCTTTCTCAGGATTTTGTCTTTCAGTATCTTTTGTCTTGTGGTCTTGAAAAACAACAAGTACTTTTCCTATTTTGTTTGGGGAGTGTAGAAGAATTAGAAGCCTATTTCAGTGGTCTTTGTCTGATGAATTTCCACCTGAGTAAGGACTCAGGTTTTTTGATGTCCTCCCAGTTGATATGTAAGCTGGTCCTGTGTTGTAACTGAGCTATGGGTAAATAAATGCCCAGTTTCCTGCTGAAAAACACTGATTCTGCATTTGGATGTAGTGTTTTCCTCTTTCCACATGCCTTTCCATATCAGTCTTTGTTTGTCACCAGCATTTCAAAATCACTTCCTATGTCTCGCACATTGTATCTTAGGAGTCTTTCTCATAAAGTGCTGGCCCAAGTTGCCCATGATGGAAAGCCCCAGCCTGTCTCTTTGAAGCCATCATAGTGAATTACTGGGTCTGTCCCTCATGGCTGCTCTGTTGCTTCCTGACACACTGCCTGAAGCTCCAGGTCACAATCTGTCAGCTCCATTGCTGCTGGAAATCTCTGTAATAGAAGATTTTGTAAAAGTAACCTCTGAATCAGAATAAACATTTATTTTCTATTTTAGTATATCTGATGTCTGAATATAAAATACATAACTATTCACAGTTCAGAAATTGTCGTTCTGAACTCTGGGTTAGAATTTGCAATTATAATCAACTGTCCCTTCTCACCCTCTCTTCTCAATCTCACCCTTTTTTCAGGTTTTTCTCTTCAGTTTATTGCAACTACTTATACTGATAATATACTCTGATTATTTGTACTCTATCTTTTAAGTGTACTCCACTAAGGGATAATCCAATAAAATTATTAATTACACATTTAAATTATACATAAACTTTTCCACCATCAAATTACAGTATTACCTTCACCTTCTAAAGCCAGGTCGTCTATCACCAGCGATCTACATTTTCTGAGTTGTATGTACCACCCACCTGCTGCGTTTCACAATAGATTTTCCTTTTCTTGCCACCTTAAATAAATTGAGTAATTTGACACTTCTGTATCTGTTTTTTAGCATGATATTTCCAAGCTTCCTCCATATTTTATCATGAAACACAACCTCATTTTTCATTTTTAAATTTCTACTCCATGGATATGTTACACGCCTGTTTTTTCAGCACATTATTCACATTAGAATCATTGACTCTAATGAAAAATAAGCTGTGCACATTTTTCTAAACTATTTTTTATTAATTCATTCATATTATTATTTATATACCTATGAAAGGAAATGAGAAGACAAATGGAAAATTTTAAGAAATATATATGGAACTTCAGATTCCACACGTGTATTACAATCTAACCTCCAGGGAAAAATACTAAGAAAATAATGCTTTACTCTCTTAACATTATGTATACCTGGTGTTTTCAGAGGTGAAAACACAAGACATATTAGCTTAGTGGGCTTTCCTATGATTGAATGCAGAGACTTGAAAAATACATAGTATGCATATGCATATTTTGTCTTTAGTCTATAGGATATCAAGATTTTCAGCAAAAATGTCACTATATTCAAGTTTTCAACTTTGAAATGAAATGATGACCCAAAATGAATATCTGATTTGTGATTTACTGAGTATGGAATATTGTGTTGCTGAATGGAAATGGAGTGACAACTACATATCACTATTGCATGAACTTTCAGATCATTCTCCAACATAACTGCCCACTTTACACTTTCAATATCCTTTTGTGAGTTTTCTTTACATCTTTACCAACAGGTGAGTCTATTCTTCCTGTGTTCCTGGAAATATTTTTACCCGCTATTTTTGCGATCTTAGTGGGTGACATGGTTCAGTGAATTTCAAACACATGAATTTGTCCTTCCAAGAGATAATAGAATTATTAGTTCAGTGTGAAAGAGCAAGGAAACATATAAGATATTAGCTCACCAACTGACATCCATCTGCAAGAGGAAGTGTAAAAAGTGCCTTAATATTAGTTAGGAGCTGAGAGAATCAGATGCAGATGCATTTGCTTTTACCTGTGTTGTGTTGGAGAGGTCATACTATCCCAGAAATAAAAGTCAGACGTGGACAGATGAATCAAATTGAGCCAGCATCAATACCTTGAGCTCATAGTTTAAAATCAAATATTCTTACAACTTGAGAAGGTATGACCAGTGAGACAGTAAAGAGAACTCTGATGAAGTTGGACTACTACAATTCTGGGGAAGACCTATGTTGGTATATGTGTAAATACGCTACAGAGTTCCATTTTTAAATATTATTGTTTTTAACTGAAAAATGAGTTGAGAACTAAGTGTATAGCTACATGCAGAACACCTTTCCCACATATGCAAGAAACCAGATTAAAGAAAACATCACAAAAATGAATATGAAAGAAAAATGAATTAAGAAAAGTAATGGAGCTATATTAAAAATGGATCAAGCTAAAATCATTGTAGAGTACATATATGCAATGAACTGCATTCCCATGTGTATTGCTACACTATCTTCAATAGACAAGGTGTAGAAATGATTTAAATCAGCACCAATGCCTGTGTTAGCCAGTTTTGACTCAGTAGCTCACATTCTTACCAGGCAGAAATGCTTGCATTCTGTGTTTGCCTAAAAGCAAAGCCACACAGAAAAATGCCAAGGTCTCTGACATCAGGAGCAGGATCCAGGCTGTTCAAGTGCCTGGATCACAGAGCAGTGTGAGTTCAATTCTGAGGAACAAATTTGCTATGCTGCCACTAGTCTGGAACATAGTGCTCCATGGGTTTCTTCTCAAAGGAAAGTCTTTCAATGTTGCAATTTTGAGGCTTCAAAGGTTAGAGACTTGCTGCTTCCTATGATTCCCTCAGGGTATCTTTTGTATTAGCCTATTCCTTCTCAGCAGTCAAGATGTATTCTGCTCTATCTTTTCAGTCTACAGCTTTACTGGAAGTTCCCTTCTGGCCAAACTCACAAAGTTTTAAGTCATTCTATTGGGCTCTTTATTCTTGAGAATCAAGAGTTAAAAGCCTCCAAGAGTAGCCAAGCAATCACTTCAGCATTAGACTGCCTTGAAATTTCTTCCTCCAGATTAATTATTGCACTGCTCTTCATCTCAGTATCTGGCAAAGTGTCTGGACATGTGCAAAATGCAGACAAGCTTTCTGCCAAGCCGTAACACACACAGTCTGCAGTCAAGCAGCCAATGCAGTGTTACTTCTCAGCAAAAACCTCCTGAGAATGGTCTTCAACAGATTTCTGGTTCTGGGCTTTGACCAGAATCTCCCATACAGAATAGCCTAAGGTAGTCCAGCTCTATTCTTTTGATCAACATCACCAAACCATTTCATACACTTCCCACAAACCATTCCCAAAGGCTTTTGAACATGGCCAAGCAGTCACAGCAATGACCCCACATCTCTGGTACCAAACTCTGTCTTAGTTACTTTTCTCTCATTGCTGAGACAAAATACCTGATGCCTAAGGTTAAAGAATGCAAGGTTTATTTAGCTCACAGTTTGTGGAGGTTTCAGTCTGCAATCTGCTGACTCCAAATCATGGTGGTGTGGCAGAGGGGCAACTGTTCCTGGTGGCAAAAGGCAGCAAAAGCAACAAGAGTAAAAGGGGCTGGAGCAAACCTCTTCTCTTCCTTTATATTGTATATAGGCTCCATACCATTCAGCAAGGGTAGCACACACACCCCAAACCCAGCCCTAGTTAATAAACTAATTAAAAAACTCCAGATTCTTCTGCCTCCAAAAAGATCACACCCCATGACCACATGACACTTTGGTGAGACATACAGATACAAATCATAACAGCATATAAATTAACATCACTGAAGCAGAGAGTATCAGTTGTTTAAAGAGTAAACACAGTGTTTGCCTTGTATGGTACAAAATAGTGATACAGATTTAATATTGATTGACAAAGTGAGCCACTGAACATTTGAATTTGCTAAGAAGGGTTTTCTTAGTGTTTTCTCCATGTAACTGTAATCATTCTACAATAGAAACATAGCAACATATATCAAATTATACAGCTCCAATATTTATAATTTTAATGTTTTTGTGCAATTAAATCCAAAATTATTGAATTAAGCCAAATTATCATGACTATAGTTCCATGTGTCCAGAGAATCTCACCTTTCTTCAATTATTACAAAGTTAAATTAGTTTGCCTTGCATTTATTTCTGAAAGGATTTAATAGTTTAATGAAATTTATACTCAACTCATTGGAAATGTAAAATAAGTTCTTTGAGGATATAAATTGGGAAACAATTCGTAGACAACAGCTGAGCTGGAGATTGACCACACATTCCAGGTCAGAGCAAGGCCAGTCCTGAGAACACGGAGCACCAGAGGCAAGCCATGTAAACAAGTTGTCAAGAGTAGAGCAAAGTCAGTCCAGCAGGTGTCTGGCCTCGGTGCTCCCCCCTGTTGACAATAGCACAGACAGCTCTGAGAATATTTCCCAGTCTTCTCAGCAAAACACTGAGACTCCGCACTGTTGACTCTGTTGCGGGCTTCTCCCCTTTTGATCATGTATAAATACAGAGGCAGACCTTGCTGCCTTGTTGGTACCTCTCCATCAGAGAGGTCAGGGCCTTCCCAGTTCCAGTTTTCCTTTGAGCATATGTCTACATTTTTCATAATCTCCTGTCCTCCCCCTCAGGACCTTGCTGGCTGAGTCACAGCAATAATTGACTTCAATTTAGGTTTTTTGACAGAAAATATAGAACTTTTCTGAACATATGTGTAATATTTGAAAGCAACTTCAGGAAAAAAAAGTCATGTAATTGTAGAAATTATGAACTAAATCAATTCTCTCACTGAAAACCCTTGGAGCCCTTGGCTGAGTGAGGATTGTAGAGTGAATGAATGTTTGATCATGATTGAACTCAGGACCTAGCACTTTCCAGGCATGAACTGTGCTACAGAGCTGTACCCACAGCCCCAAATTTCCCTTTTAAATGCCCTATGTTCATGAAGAGTAGCTGTTCTCTCTCTTTCCCTCTCTCTCTTTTCACTTCCTTCACCTTCAAATAAACCATCTCCACTTACATGTTAATCAAAGTGTCATCTTTCAAATGCACAATGCTCTCTCCACTGCAAAATGATGGCTCTGCAAGAAGGAATCATGCCAGTCTCTTTTACGGATCTGTGCCAGGAAGGCCCAAAGGTCAGCGGTGGAAACTAGGAAGTCTATGCCAGCAGGGTGAAGGAGCCGTGCTGATAGGTTGAGGGTTCTATGCTGGAGCCGAGAAATCACACTCACAAGAAACACCAGGGCTGTCTTGAAAAGCACCACAGCCATCCTAAGCGACATGGAGGCCCCGAGCTCCTTCAACAAGCACAGTCGAGTACCTGCCAGGAAGCCAGCATGATGAGTCCATCCTGGAGACCAAACAGCACATGTCTTCCCCTCCAGAGCCAGGAAGCAATGCTCAATGTGAGGACCAGAGCTTCTCCAGGAGAACCCAACAGCTCAAACAGCAACACGTAGGAGAACCCACAACACCTCAATGTCTCAACGCTGTAACGCCTTAACGTTCTCAATGCTCTCTCCTCTCCTTCTCCACATCTCTTTTTATGCTGGCAACTTTCCTCAGGTGAAACATCTCCCCTCAGTGCCACGCTGATGTAATCCAGCTGGCATTAAGTTGACCACCAGTTCTCAATCCATAACATCCTCCTTCCTGGGTCACTACCTGAAACCTCTACAAACTGTGTCTCAAGATAACATTTTCTCTTTTAAATTCTGGATACTGGATACTGTGTCTCATAAATGAGAATGGGACAAAGAGATTTTCTACCAGAATAGTGGGGAAATTACTTTGGTACTGCCTGAGCATGTGGTCCTAAAGTCTTTGGAATTGGCTTGCAGGTGGAGTTTATAAAGTTTTGCCATTTCAGAATAACAATGTCCCAGTGCTGTAAACTGAACGTTAAGGAGAGCCTTGTCAAATCTCAGAAGACCACAGTGCTGACAATAGTGCGGCCAGTAAAGATGAAATTCAGGTGCTTTCATTTGGCACTAGGAGCTGCACTGGAAGTGGAATTTAAGGGCATGAGCGTTCCATTCTGGCTGAAATTTTAGGCACATTTTGTTCATGTCCTCAAACTTTGTTGGGTGATGTCCTATATTTTGGGGAGGAAACTTTGCAGCTGTAAAATGTCTAGATTGTTCCATGCATATTGTTAGGGATCATTAGCCAGATCTACACTAAGATTTAAAAGAAAATTCCATGGCTGAGTAATTCTTACATTCTTCCCTTTCCTCATGAAGTTCCTGAAAAGATAGGGGTTATAAACCTATGGAAGAAGACAGCTTGGGTGATGAAAATAGTTGGGTTAATAAGAAGCCACAGCCAAACATTGTAGTGAATACCTGTAATCTCAGCATTTCCAAAGGCTGAGACAAGAGTCTTGCCACAATTTCTAGGTCTTCCTAGACTCACAGTGATTCATGGTCAACGCAAACTGCATAGCAACACACTGCTTCAAAACAAAGTAAAAGAAAAACAAACAAACTAAAAAGCAAGCCATGTACTTTGCAACATGAAAGTAGAAATGGGACTTGAGGGTCTCAGATACCAGAGGGAACAGCAATGTCCTACTGTGCTGCCTGTAAAATGGAAAATTGGTTTTGAGAAGAGAGGCCCAGGCTACTCTTCAGGGGAATGACTGCCTAGGTAATTGAATTGCCTGGGGATCAGATCACTCCATTTAGTCATGCAGGCTTGGGGAAGCCTATGCAACCATGATGTAAAAGAGCATGGGTACTATCGGAGCTAGTGGCATTTGTTGGCATCATTCCTAGGGTCCTGTTTTGTGTGTATGCAGAATGGAAGAGTTAGGGGATATGGAAGTTTCTTCTGGGATTTCAGAAGAAAGCCTGTGAGGCTAGGCAGTGTACCCACAAGAATTCAGTGTGTAAAGGTGTGAGAGTGAACATGAAAGTACAATGGATGGCTGGGGATTTAGCTCAGCAGCATAAGCACCTGCAAATCTTGAGAATGCAAAAATATGGACTGTCTGAAAGCAATGACTCATCATGTCATTGTAGAGACCTCGCCAACCAGACAGGAGCCTGTCCAAGCGGCAGAAGATGGAAGTCAAGTATGAAAGGGGCCTGGTCCTGAATTCAGGGACACAGTGTAGCTTAGGCTTCCTCCCTCTTCACAAGGAGAAAGTGCAGTACTCTCAAATCCATGCATGGGAGCCTCTTCTCTGAGGCAAGATCTGACACTCTTTTCCCTGAAAAGATTCTGAAACTGTAACAAATTTTAAACATTAAGAATAATCATGAATTTCCACACCTGTTCATGTGATCTACTGAAGGCCTCTCTTCCTGCTTATGGGAGGATCCATACTGGCTCATAAATTCATTCAAGAAGCATTGCCTATGTTCAAAATACTATTCTATGGCCAGGATAAAAAAAAACTACCAACAACAAATACTGGAGAGGCTGTGGGGAAATAGAAACTTTTCTGCACTGTTGGTGGGAGTGTAGACTGGTGCAGCCACTGTGGAGATCAGTCTGGAGATTCCTCAAAAAGCTGGGTCTGGAAGTCCCATTTGACCCAGTTATTCCACTTCTAGGAATATTCCCAGAAGAACTGAAAACATCATACCACAGTGATATATATGCACCCATGTTTATAGCAGCACAATTTGTAATAGCCAGATCTTGGAAACAACCTAAGTGTCCATCAACTGAGGAATGGATAAAAAAGCTGTGGCATTTTTATACAGTGGAGTACTACTCAGCTATAAAGAATGATCACATTGAAATATTTATAAATAAATGGACACAACTTGAGACCATACTCATAAGAAAAATAAACCAGACTCACATGTGTAAATACCATATAGTCTCCCTAGTATGAGAGTTGGTAATAGTATATAAGATTTTATGGTAATCATGATTTCTCATTTCATTGCTTTGAAGCCTTTCAATGTTTTCATTCATCAGTTGGAATGGTTTTATTCTGTTTTGTTTGACTTTATTATGCGTGATGGTATGAACAGCTGTTTTGAAGAAAACAAAACATTATGGCAGCCATTGCTGATTTAATATCATCTTGCTTAGAAGTCCTACCATGCTTCTACTCTGCTATTACCATCAGTTCTATCATGTTGTGTCTTATTGGGATTTTAATATATGTGATAGTATAAACAAATTTTTTATTGAAAATGAGATATAGTAGCCATTGATCATTCTCTGTTATCCGGTTCAGAATGTTCTGTAATTCTCTCATTCTTTTGAATGGTTTTATACTATTTTGTTATATTTGATATTATTGTATTTGAAACTATGCTCAACTATAGCAGAGAAAAAGATATTTTGATAGCTACTGTTAATGTCCAGTTGTCTTATTGTAAAGTGCTGTGTTGCTTATGTTGTTCTGTTCTGATCTGCTTTGTTCTGCCCTCTTTTGTTTTATTCTCTTTAAAATAAAAAAATACTATTCTAGAAGGGGAGATTTAAGTATTGGGCACAACTTACAAAGACCCATGCACTCATAGAAGATACATTATAGAGACACAGAGACACTGTGTGCAATGATTAAGGCAAGTGATTAAATTGTTTTTTATATGAGACCATGATGAATACTATAGAAATAATTAATCAAGAAGAGGAAAGGGTATTGGAATCTCACATATCCTTGGGATGTTTCTGTTATCAACAGATTGTTGAAGGGAAAGTTTGCTATAAAAATGTAATTTGAATGAACAAGAAAATGAGGCCTTTAGATACTTGAGGATTCAGTGACATAGATCACCAGAGTCCTGTGTACAAAGAGTCTGAAGCAGAAGTATGTCAGCAATTGCAAGAATCTATACAGGAGGTGCTGGTGTGCCTGGAATGGAGTGAATACAAGAAAGAATGAGGAGAGACCTTTAGGGACATCAGAGTAGCAAAGTATGCCAGAGACAAATATTGGATTTTAGTTGGAATAAGATAGAAAGTGTTTAAGCTTATTTCAGTAAAATATTCCTTTCACGACAGGCTTTCCCATAGAAAATTGACTATGCATAGCTATGACAAAACAAGAAAGAAGGCAATAAAATATTGCAAGCAAAGAGTAATGATGACTTTCACCCAGTGTGGTGGCTATGATGATTTAATGTGGTAAGAAAGGGTCACTCACTGATAGCATCCACAGTAACACTGGTCTTCTAAAATGGTAAATAACATGTGTAAATTCCTATGCTGGCAGTATCTTGTGAAAATATTCAACTGCAATGATGAGGGAACTCCAATATACAGGAAAGAGCAGGCAATTTACATATGATTAGTTGTTTTCCACAAGTTTTGTCATAGGAAATAAGTTTCATGGCATCTTGCCTTTTCAATAAGAAGTAATTCTTGAATGTTTTAAATCCAGGCACAGATTCTTAGAATTTCCTGTTTCTTATTCAGTAGTAACCAACAGAAGTAAAGCAAAGACTCTCCTGGTTTAAATTTAGATAGTTGATTTGAGTATGTTTATATCACTCAACCCACCACCGCTGATATAAAGGACATGGACAAACTACAATGAGCAACAAAATCAGAAGTCCCGTGACTTGAAGCCAAGATGTATCTTGAGCCTAAAGGAGAAAGGCCATGACTATCCTTGAGGGCCTCCTGGGCTGCACACCTATTTGGTGCATTGTTTCCATCTACTCAGAATGGATGTAGAAAGAGTATTGACAGTCAGAGGAATTCACTGGCTACCTTGGACTTTTCCCTGGAAAGTTATTTTGTATGCAAAGTATTGCTGCAGTCAGACTAAAATATGTTCATATCCAGAAAATCAATGAAGAGTAGTCATAGAACACACTTGTACAGTCTTCTAAAGAAAGGTTAGATATATTTTACAAATTGTTTTGTTAAGACACAGTAATTTTATTAGTTTTTTATTAAAGGTCCACAAAACCCAAAATCCATAATTTAAGAATAAAAGATATATTTTAGCTCAGTGTTTCAGAGATTGAAATCAGTTACTAATTGAGACTAAAGGACAAATAGAGTAGGAAAGAAATGAACAAAAAAATAAATAGACTATGAATAAAGGAAAGCACAGAGTGAAAAATGAGGCACAGATGAAGTGGTGGGAAAATATGGTCCCAAATATCATACCTTGATGACTCAACACAACATACCACAAAGTGCTTTACTGATATCCTACTAACCTCTCTTGCCAAACAGACATGTGTTAAGAATATCACATGATTCCAGGTAATAGTTTTATTCTAGCAAAGGTAATATGTTGAAACATGAAGAGTTCAACTTCCTCATAGAGCTGCAGGTAAAGAAAGCTTACAGAATGTCTGAAGTATTTAATTTTCCCTGCCTTGACACATAAAATGCATTTATTCTGTTACTGTATTCCCGTCCTTGCATATATTTATGTACTTTCATTAATACGAATAAATTCAGACATACAGTGTGAGGGTGTTATTTCCATGAAGCAAACTACATTATTATTAATTTTACTTCTCACAATATCAATCCCTCCCCTTGTTCATCGTGTTTTGGCCTTTCCCTGAAGTTATGATACTCTCTCTCAGTGATTTCTCCATGGTATTTTAACTCTGGAACTGTTTTAGCACACCTATGACTCCATTTTGAGTCACAACACACAGTAAGAGTCGCTTGAATCTTCAAAGGAGATAGGAGAAGGTAAGTTAGGCTGTGCATGCCATTAATTCCAGTCTTGAAGAGGCTGATGCAGGAGGGTCACAGAGAGGTCAAAGCCAGCTTGGGCGTATACTGAGATCTAACACAGACTAAATTACACAGTAAGACCCTGTCAATTAAAAAAAAAGAGGCAGCTCTCCCAAGCCACGAATAAACACTGCTTAAAGGAAGTTTAGGGCAGGTTGATATCATGGGAGGGGAATTGGTTTTGATGGTTCTGCGTTACAATCTAGTATTTGAGCTCCATTTACACTGGTAAGTATTCACATCTCTTGTCAATCTCAGTTTAGTGTGTGGGCCAAGGAGCAGGAGCAAATCAGTGTAGAGGGGTCAGGCTGTGTGGACTGTCCAGTTGGGTGGGCTCAGAAAGGAGTGTTTTGTTTTTCAACACCAAAGTCTGGATTCTGAGCACATTGCTAAGATTCTGCCCACCTGGTTAGAGTTTCTTCCTTTAGGATATCTAGTTTCTACAGGCTGTAGGAGGAAAGTAAGCAGACCCTCAATCCACAGAATGGTGAGGTTGTGGAATGGATGCCCTGACATGGATGGGGAGGGGAGGGAATGGGATTGAGATTCACACTAAAGAGAGAGAAGCAATAGTGACAGGCTGGAGTCGCTCTGTCAGCTCCAGGGTGATTGTTTCTATTGCTGTGTACAGCGTTCAGTTAAAATTTTACTTTGATTATTGCATTTTTATGGTGTTTGCAAACTAGTGATATGTGATACAATACTTGCTCAAGACGCTGGGCAGCAGTTGTGAGATGCTGCCAGTTTGCTTGAATATAGCCAGTGATTTCTAGTGCACCATGTTCAATGAAGTCCACATGATATTTGCTATTTTACTATGAAACTGGGTTGCATAGATTTTCTCAAATATAGGCAACCTAAGTGTGTTGAGCTGTTTTAAAGGAGCCAAGGCTTAATCATAATGTTTGCTAGGTTAGGAGTATTGAATGCATTTTCAGTAGATTTTATTTTCAACTGACTTTCATGTGATCAAGATATTTACCCTTGGTAACTCAAACAGCTTTCAGTCAACTGCTTGTAAAGCAGCGTTCATTCAACTCTTTGTTTCTCTATAGGCTATGAAACTGACCAGATAGTTGCCTGTGTTGAGGGTGGTATTAATCAGGGTTTCAGAAGAAATTGAACTGGGACATATGAGTAGTCTTTTTCGAAAAGACCATAAATTTGAGCTCATTTTCTATTTTTAGTTTGGTTTGTTTGGATGTTGCTGTTTCTTTTGTATTTGGCAGAGGTGCACCCCTCTAGTCATGCAGTCTGTCTTGCTTCAGCTGGTCAAGGGGACAGGATAGAAATTGTCAGTAAACACATTCATGCTTGAGAAGTTGATCCCAAGAAAAAAAAAACCACCTACAATGCTGAAGAGAAAACAGTATAACCCCTGGTTTGTATTGATGCTGATTGTGGGAAACTTTGTAACTGCCTGACACCTGGGTGAAAATATTTAGCTTTTTCCTCTGACTTTGCCTATTGCCCATTCCTTGTGCTTGAGGAAAATATCTATTCAGCACTGTCTCCTCCATGAGTTAGTTGGCTTTCTTTTCCTTTTGCAGTAACTTACTACTTTCTGGGCAAGAGGTGATGATGAGCCTTTATTATTTGTATGTTCTATGTGTGGCTGGAGGCTGCCATCCTTGAAAGGCCCCCTGAAGTCCTCCTGAATTTCTCCCCTGGTGTACAACTCTTTCATGTGGGTACCCTGGAGAAGCCCATGGGAATGCCCATGGGAATGCCTATGGAGAAGGGAATGCACAGCTGACAAAATGCTCAGAGCTTCAGTTCAGGCCACCCCTTGGCCTCTGTACCCCTCCCATGCACGTCATCATAGTACATGAAACATTTGAATCTTTTTGTAGGTTCTAACTATAGAAGCAACAGAAAGTCAAATGGGAAACCCAAGAAAGAGTATGCAAGTACAGACTGGGCATCTTTGGGGTAGTTATTCGGCTTGGGTTTGTTTTGGAAAGTTAAACATGGCAGCTCTTGGGGTCATTTTGTCCTCTAAGTTCTAATATCATTCAGGAACTTATGTGTTCACTGTACCAGTTAACTCAGAGACTTTTAGCCACTGGTGATACTATACTTCGGAAAACATGTGGATGGATCATGACAAGGCGATGGGAAAACAGGCTTTTCCAGTTTTGTTCAGGATACAAATGCTCAACACATTTTCTGTTTCTTCTTGCCCTAGAAACAGATTTAAGAAAATGCCATAGATGATTAGGAGCATATTTGCTAGTGCACAGACTGTGTGTCCATTTTAAATCCAACACAGAGTATTCACAGTACCATTCCCCCTTGGGCAGTAATCCCTAGATTTCATCATTTCAAATTGATATACATTTCCTTTTTAAAAAATATTTCTTTAGGTTATTCTTTTTGCTATGCATTACATCCTTATATCATGTTGTCATATTTCCCACAAGGATAGTGTTTGTTAAATAAAGATTTTTCTCTTCCAGTTTTTGTGACTTTTGAGAATGAACATGCTCTGTATGATTTTTCATCTGCAATTAATATCATTATGGGTTTTCTTTGCTGAGCAGAAGCCCTGTTACTCTTTTTGCCTTTTTTCAAAGTCATCTCAACATTTGTTGCTTCACATGTTTGTGTCTTATGTTTTCTTTCCTCCTAGATCGAAGAGTCATATTTTTATGCTTTCTTTGGCAGTTTACAGTTTCCTATTTCATAGTTTTCTCCTATCTGCATGGAGGTCATTTCTTCATGTCTGTGATATCGATGCCAGATTTAGGTAGCTGTTTAAAGGCACAATTTAGCACTATAAGTGGATGGTCCATCGCCTCTTCCTTTTGACTTGTGTTGGCAACTATATAAAATTTCAGCTTAAAATAATACAAAAATATTTCTTGGTATTTTTGATGAATTTTGTTTCTCTCTATGTTGTTTCATACAGAATTAAACAACTGTTAGTATTCTGTGTCCCAAGAAGTGGAAAGGAAACCAACTTCCTTTTCACCTGAGATTTTAAAAATATAGTGCCAACTTTTTTTTTTTTTTTGGAGAAGGAATTCTAGAGGATTTTTTGTCATGTTAGTAGCTGATTCCTTGGTGCTATAAAGGTAGTTCATATGAAGAATTTAGAGAATATAACATCAAAATAAGACTGCACATTATGTTCTCTATACTCAGATCCTCCTTTGCAATTTTATTCAATATTTGAGCCTGTGTATCACTGGGTAACACAGGTGGTGTTAAGCTCATTATATGTTCCATTCTGACAAAGTAGTAGTGGTGATCTACCCTCTTGAGACTCCAGAGGGCTGAATTTACAGGTCTTTATCCTATGCCTGGCTATGGAACTTTAATTGTAAACAGTATGTTTCTCTATGAATATGTTGCAGATTTTGCAAAAGAATTTGATGATAAACTTATCTAAAGAGCTGTGTATAAATGCATGGCAGTTCATGACTATTTCTATGTGTTAGTAAAATCCCTACTTTATAGTCATATTGTGAGGAGGATTTTCTTCTGTGAAAAACTGACAAAAGAGCCTGGGGATTTAGCTCAGTGGTGTAAGTGCCTGGCAAGTATGAGGTTGTGAGTTTGATCCCTGAAACCAAAAATACAAATACCAAAAAACAAAGAAAAACAAACAACAACAACAACAAAAACAAACCCAAAAAGCCCCTCCCTCCAAAAAACTGTCACAAATTGAGAAAAAGGAGTAGAGTACAACATCTACTGTCTCCTTCCAAGGCTGAGATTAGAAGTTTTTACAAAAAGTTGATAAAATTTCACTCTTCAGATTAAATTTTTTTACTAGTTTGTTTGTTTGTGTGTTTTCAGACAGGGTCTTTTTGTGGTGCAGGCTCACTTTGAATGCACTGTGTAGCCGTTGCTGGCCTTGATCTCCTAACAATCCTCAGCATCAGTCTGCTGAGTGCTGGGATTTGAGACAAGTGCCACCACACCTGGAAAACTCAATGTAGTTTTCAAAATGTAGTTTGTTCTGTGAAATAGTCAGCAAATTCACATGCCACAGCTCAATTTTTTTTTTTTTTTTGGGTACTGGGGATCGAACTCATGACCTCGTGCTTGCCAGGCAGGCGCTTAAGCCACTGAGCTAAATCCCCAGCCCATAAAATTCTTCATAGCTTTCCTTCTTTTTTTTTTTTTTTTTTTTTTTTTTTTTTTTTTTTTTTTTTTTTTTTTTATCAGTACCGGGGATTGAACTCACGACCACCCATGCTTGCAAGGCAGGTGCTTATGCCGCTGAGCTAAATCTCTAGGCCCGCCACAGGTCAATTTTTGCAGTTTCATTTCTGCTAATAATGAAATTATTTTGTATTCTGACTTCTAATAATTTAAAAAATGGTTATTCAACAAATGGAGAGAAAAGATCTTTTTCAGTTTAATTTTGTTAATTCTGGAGTCTTTCAGTACAATCTCTGCTAAAATCTTAAAACTGTGAAAAATCATGTCAAAGTCTGTAGTGAGAATAAAACAAGCCAATAAGAGCCAAGTAAATCTTGTCTGCATAGTTGACTTGAACTAAGAGACGTAGTGACCCAGATAATTAAAAAAAGGCAGTATTTCAGTGGGCACACTTAGTTTTGTCAGAAAGTTATGCCATGCAAATCCTTTAGAGTCACCCCTTTTAACTGATGTGAACCACCATTTGGTAAAAAGCACACACTTTTCTAATGCTAAGACAAGGAGTCTTGGTTTAGTATCATCTTTAGGACTTTTATTTATTTATTTATTAGTGTTATTTTGTCTTTTTGAGACAGGGCCTCCCTATGCAGCTCAGGCTGGCCTTGGGCTCACTCTGTATCCCAGGCTGGTCTCGAACTTGCAAGCAATTTCTCTTGCTTCAGCCTCACAAGTGATGGGATTATAGGAGTGTGCAACCATGCCCAGCTCATTTTTAGGACTTTTAGACACAAATGCAGAATTGTGAATAATTTTGAACAGTATGCAAAAATTAATGTGTATTTTATTACATAAGAATGTTCAGTTTGAGCTGTGCTTTCTTATCCCAGAGGACTATGGCTTTTGTTGCTTATACAACTATAAGCAATACACAAAGCAGTAATGTAGCAAAATAGGTAAGTTACTTTTACAGAATGTTAACAACAGTCATGACTGATTGTATTATCCTTGAACAATGACATTTTCAAAAATCAGGAAAATTATGGAATAGTAGTTTGCACAACCAGAAATGTAAAAGATATTCAAAGCAACTATCTAAATATATATGAGTTTCATAAGACTTGGATTTTTTTGGTATTTTGAGACACAGTCATACTATGTAGTTTGATACAACCTTGAACTTTAGTATGTAGTCTAGGCAGGGATCAAGCTTGAGAATTCCCTCCTACCTCATCCTCCAAAGTCCTGGAATGATCATCATGTGTAACCACACCAAGCTGAACTTAAATTGTTTTTTAAAACATTTAATTCTGGATTGAAGACAAGATGGCGGACTTAGAGACCCTCTCTAAGAGAGACAGCTCAAATGCCAAAATAAAACACCCTGGAGAGACCCAAACAGATAGAGATGGTCTCTCACTACCCAGGAAAAAACTAAAGTGCAAAAAACTGCTCGAATATGAGGTCCTGGGACTACCATTAGAGAAGCTAAGATCAGCGAGCACGGTGCCCTCCTCGAGCTGCCTGAATTCCTGCCTGACCTGAACAAGCGATCCGCACGGAAGCGACTGGCTTGAGCTGCCAGAGTGCAGAGCTGAACAGCCCTGCACACGACCCACCCAGAGGCACCGTGAATTCCCACTGCAGCCATGCTGAAGTCGGAGGTTGGGGAGCCCAGCAGTTCTTGGGGACTGGCATCAACACGTGGTGAGTGATGGGATCCTCCCACGGGAAAGGGGAAACCAACTGGACTACATGTTGGATTTGGGCAGGACAGCCCTAACTCCATAAGGAAGTGGCTTCAGCTGGTTGCTTCCCTCGCCGAGCGGATTGGTGGAATCTGCTTGGACTAGGCCGCACCCCTGGTGGGGACCCAGTGAGTCACTACAATATTACTTCCCTGAGATCAGTGCACACTGACACAGTGAAGGCCTGCAAAGGTTGACTGCCCCAGAAGGGAGGAGCTAGAGCACACTGCCAGTGGGTGAACTCTAATCTCTGATAACCTATTGAAGAGGGCTAAAGCTCCTAGCCTGCACCCTCTAGAGGAGCCTTAACCAACAAGAAAAGGGTCTGGGCATTACACT